>JAMXBD010002691.1:0-170939 GCA_024138025.1 Combretum micranthum | reverse complement strand
GAAACTACCAACATCATTAAGCAGACATCTTCTATCTACTGGTAAAGGTTACCACACATTGAAAAGAAAAAATACTATAGTTTGGTCTTCTTCTTCAACTATTAGATCTATACTACCTAACATATCAAAGATTACCCATGAACCCTAGCCAATCTAGGTTTTGAATCTTTGGTAACTAGATCTACAATATATGTATATCGTTCATCCATTTGTCCATGTTAGCCACTAAGGTAGCACTAGTGTACACAAAATGCTTAATTGGCTAATAATTGACATATTAAAAATTTGAGTAGTTAATTTTACAATTATGCGAAGTTTAGGTAGTAAATAGACATTAACACTTATGTTCATTATGGATCATGAATTGGAACTTTAAAGAAATAACATTGGAGTTCAACATGGTGTAAGGAAGGAAAATGGTAGCTAGTAATAAGGAATAGTCATGGTGAACATCTCTCAGTGTTACTTATTATTTCTAAGTTGACTATTCAAGTATGATGTTAAGTAGTTCTTTGCAAAACTTGCTTGAGAACCTTAAAGAAGTTGATCCATTTTGCCATATGACAAAGGACTTGCTAGATGAGTTTTATAACATATTTGAAGAACCTCCTGGTACCAAACCATATATGCATCTACAAGACGGGTCAAAACAAGTCAATATCAAACCATGTAGAGATACGTCTACACAGAAATCAATTTTGGAAGAGATATAAGAGAAATGTTGAAAAATGGTGCTATCTAAACTAGTTATAGTTCTTACGTTTCTCTTTTAATCTTGGTAGAAAAGAAAGGTGATAATGGGGCAGATGTTTATTGATTATTGAGAATCATACACTCAATATATCAAAAATATGTTTGCAATCCCCATAATTGATGACTTGTTTAATGAACTATATAGAGTTATTTACAAAACTAAGTTAAATTTGATGATGTCATCCAATTTGAATGCAAATTTACTATGCTCAAACACAAATATAAACAGAATTTTTTGGGACATTAATTTTTTTATATTTTCATTTTTTTTTGTTCTTTTCTTCTAGTAACCCATATGGTTGGTTAGTATATTTCGATGCTACATATTTGTTAGGTGACACATCAAAGAGTACTATTAGGATGAGTACATTAATGTATAATACTATGAGGAAATAGGAATAACAACAATTTCACCACTTTATTGTGATGAGTAGGGTTGTAGATGAGTAAAGTCAAGCTAAGTTTTACTCATTTAAAAGTTATCGAACTCGAGCTAAAGTAAACTTTTTGCTCAACCCAAAATCCATGCTTGAGCTTAACTCTTTTAGATTAATAAGTTTTATTCCGAGCTCAAAGTTGGCTCATTTACAAATTGAGACCGAATTGAACAAAAATTTTTATTAAGCATTAAATTTAAGTTTGAGCTCGACTTATTTAAAGAAATGAACTTTATTTCGAGCTTTAATTTGCTTTTTTACATTTAAATTTTCTATATCTTGATTTTTTACCTTAAAAATAATAAAAGAGCTGCAATATATTTATTAAATAGTAAATAATTTTTTAATTATATATTTACATGAAATATGTCATTAATGTAAAACTTACAAGCTTAAGCAGGAGCATGCTCATAAACCTATTGACAAGCCAACTCACAAGTTTAACTTAAAACTCAAGCTTAACTTGTTTAACTAAACAAGCTTTACTATAAGCATGAACTCCATTCGTTTACTATAAGCTTGAACTCCATTAATTTATTAATTGAGTTCAAGCTAAGAAAGGTTTAAAGTAAGCCAAGCTTGAGTATCGCATGAGCAATGTAGCTCCCTTGTAACTTTAATTATGACATACATGTCATATAGCGTTAGCCTAAACGTGATTACCCCTAAGCCCGATCCATTTGTTTTTCATACACACATTCTCACCACCCTTAGAAACTTCATAACACAGGTTAATTTGGAACCTAATATTTCCACTTATGGACTTCAATCCTATTAAACATTCACTTTACCTTCTTCTAGCAACTTCAACCCATCTTCTTCTTTTAAACAAATAAATTGTAAATTGTCATTACCTAATCCAGAATTTGAAACCAGCATGCAACTTATAGAATTCACTTTCTTATGTTTGGAATTTGAGATGGAAAACAAAAATATTAGATTGCATGTGAATATATTGACTTAGATTTAAAATTAAGGAATAAGAATAAACTTTATAATACAAGATGGATTTTTACTTTAAGTATAAATAGAAGATAGACAAGTACCAAAATTATGCAATTATAACTAGAGTGTTTATTACATATTCTCTATAATCATTTTCAATTTGCACCGCTTACAGCATGTACCCTCTAGTGTCTTATCTATTATAATTATTCCTTGAAAATTATTAAGCATGCTTACCAAAATAGTTTTAAACATAAACTACAAAAAGTGATGGTGATTCGTATTTTTATGAAAAAATGTGATTGAATTAAATTAGAGTAAAGTGAATAAAATGAGAACTGGCTGTGAAATAACTAAACTAAGGATAGGTAATATTAGGGTAACGATGAAAGAAAAAAATCTAAAATGTCGACTTTTAACTGTTGTGAATGTAGGGATCCGATAAAGTAGGGTCACAACAATTTAACTTGAGATAAGATAGATAAAAGAAAATGGACACATAGATTTTAACATGGAAAACCCCCCAAAAAAATCAGGGTAAAAATGATCATGCTTTTTCTATATGTACTTTTTAAACTTTTTTTAATCTCTTTTTAAATTTATTTTAACAAGTAGGTATTAACCAGACAATATACCGAGTGCATTTGTAGTAATAAAATTTCGGTAAGTAATGGCTAGTGTACTAGTTATCAATTGTATTAGTCCAAATTGTAGCTAAGCAGAACAAAAATATATATTTTTCTGTTTTTATAGATATAACTAATCTACAAAGATATGGAATTTCCAACACCTCTATTTGAATTAGGTTTAAAACTAACAGATATGAGAATCAATTGAATGTATGCTATTGACTAGAAATGCAATTGCAAATCCAAATTGATGAAGGGTTTAGTGTTTCAAGAAATCAAGCACCAGATAAAAAATCCTTTTCCTAAGGAAAATGATTATCCTAAATTAACCAATCAATTTTCCCTATTCCTAGGAAAGTGATCGATTGACTAATTTGTATAATTTTCTAAACCCTAATCAAATTCAAATCCATATGTCTATGATATTTGTAATTTAGATTAGCTATTCGTAGAATCGATCAGAAAGGAATTTTCCAATTACAATCCTAATCTATCATGCATTCCAAATTCAATTCAAAACACATGATCGGTGAAATAGCATCAACAATTCGAATACAAACAATAATTCAATCAATAGCAGAAATCATCAATCAGATAATTCAAATCAATAACTCAAAACCCTAATTAAGCACAAAGGAAACAAGTATTAAATAGCATCTATAAAATGAATATAAGAAAAGAATGAAATCACCCTGTCAAGAAAATCCCATTCTTAAATCCAAATTCAAATGATGTTTTCTACTTGATCTTAGTGTGGAATCCTCAATCAAATTAAAAATAAAAGCTTTCTAGTGTTTAATGCCCTAAAGTCTATTAAGGAGCAAAGGTAAATATAGTTCTATTTCATGCTAGGATTCTTCTCTTTCCATTAACAAGATCCAACAAGAGAATTTATATATGATAAAGATGTAGAGGACTTAAGCCGCCTTCAAGTCCGATGGCATTTAATTAAAATTAGCCAGCCTTCAATGTGTAAATAATTTTCCGAGACAAGATCATAAGTGGCCTTGTAGTGGTGTTGGGCGCAGTGTAGGTCTACACTGGCCCAAGGCTGACAGCTTTTATTCCCTAATGGCTGACATATTAGTTAAATTCGAAGGCTGACGTTTCTACTATTTGAAGGTTGGTGGCGTTTGTTCTCCAGTAGCCAATATTTATTTTGTTGAAGATCGTTGTACTGTGTTTGAAGGCCCGTGGCCTTTAACTTTTAATAGCCAGTCTTGAATGTTTAAAATGAAAGTTGGCTGCGTTTTGTGATTAAAGCTAGCAGCCTTTGTTGTATTGATGACCGGCTGTACATTATATTGATGAAGGCTGATAGCCTACTTTCCATAATAGCCAGCCTACTTTGTTTTCATCTCTTTGGTTGAGTAAAACTCCTTCAAATTGCTTGTACTTATAATATAAGTCCTTCAAGACCTGCAATATCAAAATAAAGCATACCTAAGTACCATTTCCTTATGATTTCTATAAAATCAATAATAATTAAGCAAAGTTTACATGATAAAAAGTGAGTAAAATATTGTTGGTCCCGAAAAGATAACCAAGAGGGGGGGTGAATTGGTTATAGAATTTACTTTTCAAAATTTTGAATAAATTTCATACCACTTGGTTATTCAACTAAAATGGCTTTAAAACTTTCTTAAGACAATAATCTTAACAAATAAAAGCTTTAATAAAAAATTCGGATCAAAATTGTAACAACTCTTTCAAACTTGTAAACCTTCTACCTAACTCTCTGAGTAAGAAAAATGTTAACAATTTACTCTCTGATTAACCTTCTGAGCATATAATGCATATATAAAACATAAACAATTAAGTACGAAAATAAAGAGAGATAAGGAGAAGAAATTGCAAATCGATGTATAGAGGTTCCGCCTTGTGCGTCAATCCTCTCTTCCAGCTCCAAGCCAAGGTCCCGGTACTCCTCACCGGTGTGTTCCACTATCCAATCAAATCAAAGAAATTACAAGAAGTATTTGCCAATCTTTTGGCTATAATTCACTTAGCTTGATTCTCACAAACAATCAATCAACTAAGCCTACTTGTAACTCTCAACTCATAAAGAGTAAAATCAAATCAAGAGGAATATAAAATTTGAGTTTCCTCAATTTTTTGCTCAATGAACAGTAAAATAAAATTGACAGATTTCGAATGCTTGGACTTTTTAAGTTTCTCGTGTTGTTTCTGAGTTGATCTCAAAAATTGTTCTCTTCTCTCTGCTTCGTCCTCCTTCTTTTATTTGAAATATTGCAACGGTTAGAAGCTTAATTGGCTCAATTCCCCCATATTTTTTTGCTCGTTGAATCAGCTCAGTCATTTCCAAAAAATCCGCTTTCAGTTATCTTCGATTGACTCAATTTAAATTTGAATATTTGAATTCATCTTCATAATCCAGCTTCTGATGATAATATAAACATCTTGCAACTGATATGTTTATCCAAAAACTGAAAAATCGAACTTAATCTTGATCGTGTTGATTCACTGCACGTTATCCACTGTTCATGCTCATCTTCAATCTTCACGTGAAATGACTTGGACACAATCCACAAATTTCTATCCTTGTAAATTCTTCAAACTAACTTTCTCCTTAAAATAATTATTACTTTAAAAAAAATAAAAATTAGTTTGAACTTTTCGAATTGAACTTGTATTTTCTTCAAAAGTATTTTCATGTTCCTTCAATCAATTTAAGAATTCTAAAATAAACCCTGTGGATTTAATCCAACTTTGTGGAACACATTGAGTATAACACCCAATTTATACTCAACATTTGGAACTAGGTCTTCAAAAACTGAATCGTGTTTGAAAACATTTGATTTTGTGCAGTTCATGTACTTTCTAAGTTTCCTTCTGAGTATTAAACTCATCACTGCAGGTCTTATATATATTATATATATATATTAATATCTTCTGAGTAACCTTCTGAAAAGTTATTCTCTCTATGTCCAAGTCTCTGAGTTACCTTCTGATGTATAATATAAAAAAATATATCCTTCTGATAAACTTTCTGATATGATTCTATATTGCTAACATTCATTTCTACACACTTAAAAAAATTATATGAGAAACATTTAACTCTTGTTGTTATCATCAAAATCATCTCTTAAGAGAAATCGACAAATATATCTTTATAAAAAAACATGGGCAAGGTAGAAGAATTTCACTAGGAAAAATAATTAGGAATTACAACCTCTCTAGATCACAAGGAGAGACAACTAATATTCTCTCTTAGACATTAGGAGAAAATTACATAACTCTCTAATTTTTCCCTTTTCTATACTAGGAGAAACTCAACTCACATATCTCTCTATGAATTCTCTTTCTTTCTTACAAGAGATGGGATGATTTATAATGGAAGAATTCATGCCTATTTATAGCAATTGTGTGTGGTGTGAATATAGTGAAAAACATGGAATGCAAAAACATATTTTTTTCAACTTTGTTGGCTTGGTAATTTTATTCTTCCATTCATATTGACCTTATCAATGAGCATTAAATTAGCCCACACATTTTGACATACTTTGACATTGTCCCACTTGAAGATTTGATTGAGGATCAATCATATCTACATTACCATTCTTTCTACCTTGCATTCCATGTTTCTTACATTTCCGTCGAGCCACAAGAGGATGGACACTAAATAAACTTTTCAACACTAATTTCCTTTGTCATAAAATTACCCATATTGTCCTTGGTATGGATCTTTGGCATATCCATAATTCCTTATGTCTATCTTTGAATGAAAGATAGGGGTTTGTTTATTTGGCTTTTTCGAGCAGATACAAACACTTTTTTCAAAATTTTTTTTAACAAATTATTTATCAAGAAATAAATATAGCTGAAAAAAAGTTCACAGTTCTCATCAAGAGATCAAATATAGATACAAATCAGATATATTTATGCATATTATTTTAAAAAATATGCAAATACAAATAAAAAATAGACCATCGAAACAGACCCTAGATTCCTTGCAATATGCAAGGCACTCCGATTGTCACAAAATAGAGAAATTTTTTCTTGTTTGTGCTTGAGTTCCTCTAATACCATTTTCAACCATACTGCTTCTTTACTATCTTATGTATTTGCTATGTTGTTTTCTTCTATTGTTGACATAGCCACAACAA
Source organism: Combretum micranthum (assembly GCA_024138025.1). Lineage (NCBI taxonomy): Eukaryota > Viridiplantae > Streptophyta > Magnoliopsida > Myrtales > Combretaceae > Combretum > Combretum micranthum. The sequence continues at coordinate 164,048 of JAMXBD010002691.1, read as the reverse complement.
ACTATAATTTTAAAACCTAAGTTGCAACTCCATTAGCAAGTGCAAATGCAAGTCCGATCCTCGATAACATAATGCAACTTTTGAGGTCTCCTTAATATATCTTGGGATCCTCTTCACAGCACTCTAATGCTCTCTGGTAGGACTTTTCATGTACTAACTTTCTACTCCTAATACATGTGCAATATTTGGTCGTGTACTTGTCATAGCGAATATCAAGCTACCCACTACTGATGCTTCCAATATTAGAGACATTTTCATCCTCTCTTCGTTGTTGCTAGGACTCATGTCAGAAGATAACTTGAAATTAACAGAAGTGGTATAGAAATTGGTTTATTGTTTTACATGTTAAATCATTGCAAAACCTTCTTTAAGTAATTCTTTTGAGAGAGTTAAACCTTCCTATTATTTCTGTCTCAGTAAATTTGCATCCCTATAATCTTGTTTGCTGGTGCCAAGCCCTTCATTTCGAATTCCTTAGCGAGTAAGCCTTTGATTCCTTTATACGATCTTTGTTGGGGCCTACAACCAACATGTCATCTACATATAACAATAAAATAATAAAATTGCTTTCACCAAACCTCTTGAAAAAAACACAAGGGTTTGCATTTAGTCTAATGTATCCAAGGCTCATGATGAAGGAATCAATCCCTTGTACCAACATCTTGGAACTTATTTTAGACCATACAAAGATTTGTTCAACCTACAAACCAAGTTCTGTTTTCTTTTTTCTTCATAACCTTCTAGTTTGAGTATGTAGATTTCTTCTTCAAGATCTCCATGATGAAAGGCTATTTTCACATATAGCTACTCTAAATGTAAGTCAAATACAGCACTCATTGCTAAAACTACTAAATTGTTGTAATTAAACCATAAGGGAAAATATTTCATTGAAGTCAATTACTTCTTTCAGAGCATACCCTTTTACCACCAGTCTATTATGATATCGCTCACTTGATCTTCACTATTTCTTTAATCTTGTGCACCTATTTATTCCTAAGGGTTTTTTTCCTTTGGTAGCAGCATAAGTTCCCAATTTTTATTTATTTATTTTTTGAAGAGCTTCAATTTCTTCTTGAATTGCCATCATCCATTGAGATACATCTAAACTATTCATTGCTTCTTTGAGAGTTTATGGTTCTCCATCTCAATTAGAAGATAGTATGCAACATTACTCCCAATAACATAATTAGAATGCCAACTTGGTGCTTTCCTTGTGCGGTTTGATCTCCACATTACTGGGACTTCAAAATTATGTGCTTCTTACTCTTCATGCTTAGTGTTGCTTCAAAGAACCAATTTACTAAACTCGTTCTCTACCTGCAGGATTATGGTCTTTGAATTTTCATCTAGAGTGTCATTATCTTTGTCTTTTCTTTGCAACTTTCTTTCTGCAAAGATAACATTCATTCTGACTAACCTTATGGGCAATAGGATCCACGGGTGATACCCTTTTACTTCATCAGCATACCCTAAGACTAAACATTTTCTAGATTTTGGATCTAATTTTGTAGTTTCTTAGGCATTACACATCACATATTGAACTTTCAAATAATGAAGGTTTGTATAATCAACTAGTTTATGAGTCCACATCTCTATCAATGTCTTCAACTCAATTGCTGTTGATGGGACCCAATTTACCACATAACAGACGGTGTTGACTATTTCTACTTCTACCTAAAATGTCTTGTTTATGCTAGCAGCTCCTAATATTGCTCTTGTTCTTTCCAACAAATTCCTATTCATCTACTCTATCACTCATTTTGTTGAGGAGTGTATGTTGTGGTGAACTATCTTTTGATGCCTTCTTGCTAGTAGAATTTATTAAATTCATCGCCAATGTACTCCATTATCTATCCTCAAACACTTTATCTTATTTCTAGATTCAAGTTCAACCCATGCATGAAGACTTTGAAAACTGAAAAAACATCTGCCTTCGTCTTGATAGGATATACTTAATATCTCCTAGAGTAATCATTAATGAAGGATACAAAAATACTTTACTCCTTCTAGCGATGGTTACGGAGTGAACCAATTCCAAAATAGTCTTCTGCTAGAATTTGATGTGTTAAACTTTAATTGATCCTACTTGCTAATGGCATAATGCTAAAAATGGTAGTGAAACCTTTGTGAGTCCCAGAAGTAGATTTTTCTCAACAAGAACTTTCATTCCTTGTTTGAATATGTGTTTAAGTTTTGATGACATATCTTCATTGATCTTTCACTTGAACTGCTTGAAGCAACAGATACTTCTACTTCTTATGTAGTCTCTCCTTTAACATGTTCAAATTTGTAGCTATCTTTTCTTCTTTCATAAGTACAAGCGCTCCTCTTATTTTTTCATGATCTTGTTCTCAACTCTTCTTGCAACCAATATCATTTAGTTGTTCTAAAGACAACAAGTTTTTCTTCATGCACTCCATGTCTCACTTCTTAAATAGTGCATATTGTGCCATCATACATCTTCAGCTTGATTGATCTAATACAACAATCTTTAAAGCATGATCATTACAGCTACACACAAATCCTCTTGAGATAGGTTCATAATGATGGAACCATTCTCTTCTAGAGTCATGTGAAAAGTAGCTCCTGAATCAATAAGCTACACATTTATAAACCTCTTTGTACTTTTTTTTCACTACTACTGCTTAGAACATAAAGCATTTCCATCATCTAAAGTGCTTACCATATTTCCTTAAGGTTGCAATTTTTTTTTTTAAATTCCAACAATCCTTCTTTAGGTGACTTTTCTTGCCACAGTTGTTGCACTTAAGGTTCTTTTTTCTTCTTGACTTTGATCTACCAAGATTTTGGCTCCCACTTGAGCCACATTCCATTGATCTTCCCCTTGTCACCAACAATGCCTCTACTTCCTGTGAACTTGTTTGTCTATCTTCTTTATTCTTGCGCTGACTCTCTTCTTCAAGAATAATAGTTGCAATGTCATCAATGTCTAAACAATTTATAAGGATGTTGTTTGTTAAGTTGATGATAAGTTGATCATATGAATTAGTTAGACTTTCAAGTAGAAGCCAAACACTTACTTGACTCTATTTTATAACTCAATATGTGAGTTGTGAAAATAGAATGCTCAAAGTGTTGATATGTTCCATCACCAAAGTGGATTTCGACATCCGAAGAGTATACAATTTCCTCTTAAGGAAAATTTTGTCGTGGAGTGATTTAGCCCATATAGTTTGGTGAGATGATCCTAAATCTGCTTTTCTGTCTTCTTCTCCTCTATGCTTGATAACATTGCATCTACTATTGCATATGAAGATTGTCAATAGCATTCATGTTCATTTCATTCCACTTATCATCATCTATGAAGTCTACCAGTCTTTCATCGATTGCCACTAGGAAATTATCATTACATAAGAATGCCTTCTCTTCAATTTCCATAATGAGAAGTTACTCCATTAAATTTTTCAATCTCAAATTTGCTACCATTGCTTCTATCTCTATCTTTTGCGCTTAAGGAAACAGCTCCCACTAAATGATGATAGTATACGGACTAGTGCTCAATACTCTCAAGGGTATTATAATCTAACTTATTTTCTGCTGTAAAGGATCCACTTTGAGTGGCAATAACAGAGCATACGATAAGTAAATATATTCACCTAAGTTAGATTTTGATACCACTTGTTGTAAATGGAAGGTTCGGATAGAGTAATGTTGCTATATTTAACTAAAGATAATGTAGATAAAAGAAAATGGATACACATATTTTAATGTGGAAAACACCAAACAAATCAGAGTAAATACCACGAGCAAGATAGAAGAATTTCACTATGAGAAAGAACTAAAAATTATAACCTTTCTATATCACAAGGAGAAACAATTAAAATTCTCTCTTTTAGGAGAAAAATACACAACTCTCTAATTTTTCTCTCTTCTATTATAGAAGAAACTCAACCTGCAACTCTCTTTATGAATTCGCTTTCTTTTTTACAAGAGTTGAGATGATTTGGGGATGATTTAAAATGAAAGAATATATGCCTATTTGTAGAAGTTGTGTGTGGTGTGAACATAGTGAAAATACATTCATCGTAAAAACATATTTTTTCAACTTTTTAGCTTGGTAGTTTTTTTCCTTCCATTCCCGTTAACATTGTCGATGAGCATTAAATTGGCCCACACATTTTGACATAATTTGACATTAACAAATCTACCTCTCACTCAAATAATCAAACTCTAATGCAATACATGATTTACTTGAATGAAGATTTAAAGTACATTTCTAATATTATAATAGTATTTCATGTCCATTATTTATTACTAAACAAATATTATCAATCTTATCATAAGAGAAATTAGATTCTAGAATTGAATTTTAAAAAATAGATTTTGATGATAAAAAAAAACCTAAATTCATTTTAATCTTCACTTAAATTTACTGGTTTGGATTGTAATAATAATCAATATTATTTTTTTCATTTTTTTTTTTTTTTTGTTTTAGCATTACAACAGAAAGTAGAATTTGAACTCAATACTTCTCATTTAAGAGATCAGGTGAGATGCTATTAAGCTAAAAATCATTAGCTTTTTCAATCTTTATATAAAACAATATGATCGAACTAATTATAACAACGTAGATTTTTTAATTTTAGTTTTTCATTTAGAACCTAAATTTTTTATCCTTTTCATTTCAAGACCTAAGCTTTGTTTCTACATTTTAAAAACCTAATCTTTGACGACATTTTTAATAGAGTTACAAAGATCTTACTCTGACACATTTTCAATACTCTAAGTTCTGAAACAAAAAAGTTAAATTATTGATCTTGGTACAAAATAAGTGGAAAATACTAAGGTTATTCTAATGCAATTTTTTCCTATTCAATCAAGCTGTACACTTTGATATGCTTCCATTAAAGTCTCAACCCATAACTAAGAAATATTGACATAAAAGCATAAAGCAAGGCTAGATATAATGAGCTACAACTGTTAGATATGGTTAAGAAGTTAAATCTAACATTTGATCCTTAATGAATCCTTTGTTTATATAACGCGAGAGAGACTAAACGTAGGGCAATTTGCTAATTGAGAACAGGATTCTTTTCTCACACATGCCCAACACTATAGGAGGGGAAAATTTTTCGACTTTTGGTTGAAGTAAAATATGATTTTTTAAAAATGCTTTTTATGATATTATATGCTATCACAATTAGACCGACTAGGCTTAAGATAAAAAGTTTGCGTGTTGTATGAGAGATATTGATTTTTATCCTGCTTCCACTGCATCTATGGCTTACGAATAATCAACACTATAACTCATTTTGTTGTTTAGGTAGTTTCATGTATGAAATGATAAAGATGTTTCTTTTTTTTTTTTTTATTAATTCGAACTTGATATATTTCACTTGGAAAAAAAAAACTAATAATAATGCAATTAGGTTATAAGTTTATTAACCATAAAACTAATGATAACTGATGGAGATTAGGGTGGAAGGGAAGTCCATTTTTTCACTATTTCTTACATGATTCCATTTTTATGGTTGTAAAAATATTGTTAAACTTATGAAATTGGTAGAAGCAAAGAAAAAAAGATTATTAGTACTAACTATCACCTATCTAAATGAGTGAAGGGAAAAATTCTAATAATAGTTGAATATATCATAATAATTATGGGTGGTTTAAAAAGTTGTTCATATTTTACACACATCCTTATATATCAAAACTTTATCAATATTTATCTAGCAAGCACACTGGATATCTAAGACTTTAATTTTAAAATAAAAGAAGTAATTTGTATTATCCATGGAAAATTTACACCAACAAAATGAAATTTATTTAAAATCTAGTACAACAAACTCCATAGATATAGAATATTTCAATTTCATCTTTTTTTTTTTTTTTTAAGTAGAAGCTTTTGTAGTTTTGTTATCTTTGTCATGCGATTTTACAGGTGATAAAATATACATCATCCTTGCTGGTCTTTTGGGTTGTGCTGAGTATCATAGACTTTATAATGCCTTGTCTCCGCCCATCTGAAAATTAAAGAGGGCTTAGTCTTTTTGTCCCAGTTACTCGTAAAGCCTAAATAGGATGTCCAAACCTACTTACATATCGGGCTTTCCTATCGGCCCAACAGCCGAACATCTTTGTATGCTCAAACAATCAAATTTTAAATTTTATACAAACTGAAAAAGTTCGTCGTTTGTGGAAAAATTACATCAGTTCATTTCATTGACAATGTTCAAGTAGACTGAATACGATATAAAGGATGCTAAAAATGTTTTTTATAATAAAAACTACATGATGTGATTGGGTCTGATTTATATGGCTGGATTAGATTCACCTAAATATAGTGAAATAAAAAGATTAATTCCCAAGAGGCTGAAAACTAAAGCAGATATTAAAAATTAAACTTTGTTAATTCAATTTGACTGATTGTTTGAATTAACTTTCCGCTTTCTTTCTATTTACAGCAAAAACGAGAAATGCTCGAAATTTTTATTAATTTGAATAAGAAGTTTGAAAATAGTTCAATTTTAGCACATCTACTTGCATAAGAATTAGGGTCGATTAAATTCTTTGAAAAATATTAAGGCCAAATTCTTTTTCCTCTAATATTCTACTAAGTCAAATATTTAATATTAATGAACAATTGTAAAAACTTATCAAGCAGTCTGTTGGACATTTTGTCCAAGTAAATATCGATCATGGCAAGAGTTCTCACATCAGATCATTAATGATTACGACCACATGGTTATGTAAAAATTTTATTTGATGTTGCACTGAAAGAAAACTTTTCAATGTCACATTTATCAAGAAGTGTATATAACATTTTAGGATTATTTTGATAATTCAATACTATGAAGGAAGTGTCGTTGCATTAAATTTTTCCAACCTGTTTTTCTTATCACATTGATAACATAAATATTTGACCAGGAATAAGATTAGTGTTAATATGCTTTCTCGGTGTTTGTAATCAATCAGTTACCTTTACATCAATGTCTTCTAGGTAGCACACTATAGGAATACCTAAACTGGATGCCAGTTTATCATTTTAACACAACATTTCATATAGCTGATATCTATCCATTTAGATATTTTAAGTGGGGAAGACTGATATCCACTAGCATGAATATATATCCTGGCGAATAGACAAAACCGAAAATTAAAAATTAGAGTTTTTTTTTTTTTTTTTTTGAAAATAATGTTTAAATATTTCTTTACATAATTCTTTGGATTTTTTTTTTAGATTTTTCTTCTGTTTCTTTGGGAATTCATTAAATTCTATCTTAAAGTTATATTATTATTCACACTATATAAAATATTTTCATCAGTTATTTTTCATCATTCACACTGCATCAAAAAATCGCGTCTTTCAGCTACAAATGGAAATTAACAACCCTTAAACATGCAAAAGTTTTACCAGGAGAACGTAAAACCGGTACTCTTACCAATGAAAATACTCATATATAAAATAGAATGCTAGAACTATAAGAAAAAAATATAATGTAATAGATCTGCAAACTTACAGACTAAAATGGAAATGATGAGTACAAGGATTGAACTATGGTGGAGCGACTAAAACAACTTCTTGTGACACGAATCGTACAAACTATCAATAACCCATTAGCCCCCCTTAACATCAAAAGATTTTTCTTATTTTCAAACTTCTTTTCGGAGAAGTTATCTTTATAAAATGCCAAGTGTCATGTGTTGATTTGTTGAAACATATGACAAAACAATTTGTTGTTACATAAAATATTTTTAGGCAACAACATTGGGAAAAAGTCAGTTTAATCCCTTTACTTAAAATAATTATCAAAATAAGTCTTGGAGCAACTTAATTACCAAAATAGATTCCCTCGCACAAATAAATCACACATAAAAAATGTGATTTGTGAAACTTCTCCCCAGCTTTATCACATGTAGAACATGCAAGAAACAAAAGCCTCATATCATTGCTCGCCGAATCGCCATGGTCGATGACCTCACCCATATCTTGCATGTCTAAAATGCAAGTCCCATCTCAATACTAACAACATCTCTCACATGAATTATGCAAGCTATTTGTTGACTTAAAACACATGTTGAACATATAATTTTGACGGGTTATTTCAGTAATTATTTTGAATTGCCATCTATTTTAGTAAATAATTTATAAAGAGATTTTAAATTGACAAAAATATTCTAACATTGACCCTCCAAATTTGAATTGAGTATTAAATTTACCAAATTAAAAGTTCAACTAGTAAATTGAACTTATGTTCAAGGGTCCAATAGACGCTACACATTATCTCCACTTTATTTATCATATTACTTCATTGAGAAAATTGGTTGGTTTTATGCGTCCAATTTCGTTGAACACCAATTCCGTGTAATATCTACAATTAATCAAAGTAAGTTAATGAGTAATAATTCAAACCTTTTTTAATATTAGTTTAATTAGCTTCAATGCCCATCTTTAATTGAATGCAATTACTACTATTCATGGATGTGCATAATACTTGCTAGTTACTTTGAGGAAGGGTAAGGGAAATCTTTAGTTGAACGCAACTACTACCCTTTACGGAATGTACTAGCAGATGTAATTTACCCTTTTCTGTTAGTTCTTTATTTATAGATTTCAATTCAACGAAGTAGTTTAGCACAGATACAAAGATTTGTTATACATTCTATACTATGATTGGTTACTAGATTTGTATTTGTAGCTATCTAGCTATCCACAATATGTATGTAACTATCTATTGTATGTATTTACTATATTGTGCTTTTTGCTAAACTATTGTCTATGTATTAGGGAACATAGTCCATTATCCAGCTTGGCTTCCTTTTCATTATATTATCTATAACATTGTGTCTCATATTCGTGTCGAAACAAGTTGTTACACCTATGTAACACTAAGACAAAACACAAGAGGAGGGTAAATTGTGTTTCACAACTAAATTTTCCCTTTTACATAATGCCTAATTAATGCAATTTAACAAAAAAAATAACAACAATAGTGAACAATAACAACTAAATTACAATAAGTAAAGGAGAAAGGATTAAAAAGATAACACTAGGTTTTAATGTGGAGTTCGGTCTATCTCCTAGTATTCATGGTCCAAACAAAAGTCTTCCTTAATGGAGCACTTCACCCATTTTATTCACAATCAACAAATTGCCCCAAGGAGCTACACTACAAAAACACACAACAGTTGTGCCTTTATAAGTATCACACTTACATTATGCATAGCTCAAATCACTCACAAAATACCATTCACAACAATCCTAGAGTGTTACCTCACAAAAATTGTACAATAACTCTCAAATGGCATCACTATCTCTCACAACAAGTAAGTAAATTACATACTAGAGGTACGAGAGAATGGAACAATGAAATATTGCAATAAATAAGCTATAAAAACTATCTTAATTTGCCCAACAACCTCTATTTATGTGGCTTCATAGAAACTAGATGGTACTCTATTTTTCTCTCTCCTTTCATTCTTGTGATAAATGCTCTCAACAGCTAGTTTCTGCTAACTAGAGTCCAAACACCATCTTCAAAAATGAGCACAAAAGTTTATAGGCATAGCTAACATTTGTATGACATACTTAATGTCTAGACACTAGCCTACTACACCATACCAAAAACATTTTAGTCATGTGAAGCATGCTTAGCGTTTGGATGCCAACCTCTTGCATCTAGACACTAGCAATTTCTCATGATCAAACTTTTGATCATGCTAGCATCCAAATGCTAGCCTATCTAGCATTCAAACATGAGCTCCAATGCAACTAGGTCTATCAGCATATCTAGCATACATGAAAACAACATATAAACTACATAAATGTATTCATGTTAATTCATGCACATATTTTGCTAATTAAGTGTAACTTAACTTTAACAAGCGTGGAATTCCATGATGTATTTCCTTATCAAATTACATTGAACCCATTAGTTCAACAAATGTTTGTGCTTAAAACACCTTAACTTGTGAGCTAATCCATATATTAATCATGTATAAAAACCTAAATATGTGAGTCGATGACCCCACCTAAGTTAGGTATACTAGCACGGCTCACCTCCCATTTATTCGCTTTAAAAATAGGACATGGCCAAATTTTTTTGTCCCATTTAACCCATAGTCCAAGCAGGCCGGCCATACGGGTCATGCTAAAACATAAAAAAAAAAAGTGAAAAGTTAAAAAAAGAATAATATAATAACACATTAGTGATTACTTATGATATATTATGAAAAAAATAGATTGATACATGCACCACAAGCATTATAACATTTTTAAGTATATATTTATTAATTTGAACGTAATACATATCTCATAAATCATTTTAAAAACTTGTTTTTATATATGAGTAATCAAAATAGCAATAAAATTAATCTGTAATAGATATAAAACTCTTAAATATATAAATATTTTAATTTTGACATAAAATAACATAAAAGAAAATGAAAAAAATGAAAAAATAGCTTCATTTTCGTCAACAAGCTAAAGTAGGCTTAGCCTTAAAATTTTAGCCCATTTAAAAGCAGGCCAAAATGGTTTGGTCCGTTTAACTCGTGGGTTGAAGTAGGCGGCCCAGGTTGGCCCATCTGCCCACCTCTAACCCTACCAATTTATATTGTGTCTCGTGTCAACCGTTTATTGATTGATGATGTCACGACCTTAAAGAGGGCTTAGAAGGAATAACCTCAAGGAATCATATCATGTATGCATCCGTAATATGAGAACCGTTTTGTAAGTCAGAAAATTGCCAAACTCTACTTAATATTCGCTATACAACTTTCAATTTTATGAAAACATTTTGATAACTAAGGAAATACGAATTCCTACAGTCCACAAGAACCACAAAGAATTGATATTCCCCACCAAATTGTAAAATAAGATAGATAACTTATATATTACAAAGTTTCAAACCATTATACAATTAATCTAATTCTAAGCTTATCTATACATTACAGAGTCTCTATCTTAAATACTAAACATATAAATTACATTCTAAGTCCATCATCTTATCTCAAAGACTCCATTGAATGTGAACTCTCTCTTTATATAATCCTAGCCCATTTTTAGCTTGAGTTACTCTGCACAAAACTATAGGGGTGTAAGATAAACTATAGTTTAGTGAATAACAAGACCATATCACACACCAACAATTATCAAACAAGCATTATTAATAAACACACGCAATGCTACATTCAACCAAATGCCATGCACAGGTTGGATGATCGGAATCCAAACCAATGGAAATTTACACCTCTTGAGAGTTGAAGGACTAGTGCCAATATCACGCCCAAGAGAGACTGAGAACTAAGGAAGTAGGATTTTTTCTTTTTTAAACTCATTTGTTATATATATATATATATATATATATATTATTAACATAACCTCAGCTTCATCTTAGAAAGAACTAATGAAGATGATTTCTTTTTAAACTCATTTGTTGTTTATTTATAATTATATATTATTAACATAACCTCAACTTCATCTTAGAACTTCAAAAACTCCACTAAGTATTAGCCACCTCTATTCAACTCTCATCAGACGACATCCTTCGATGCTTGCTTAGTTCCTATAGGGCTGACATACCTAGGGTAAGCTTACTAGATTCATTGGACTTTTCAAGCATTACCCTAGGGCTAAGGAGCTAATGTGACATGTATACTTCAAAAATGCTAATGTAATTTATGTTATTGCAATGCATATCCATTTTACTTGAGGGTCAATTAAAATTTGTACCATATTACTTAGTGACAACATCAATTAACAAATACCATCAACAAAAGCAACTCAATTATTATAAGAGTTGTGTTTTATTTTAATGATTTATCAAACAATACAACCATTAAACATCACCATACAAATACTAATCTCCACACGTAGATAGTTATGTTTATCTTAATATAGGTGTAATTACATTACAAGCATAAACAAGATGATAAGGTCAAAATTACCTATCTGTTATCCTAGCTAATTCATAGTAAACTTTTGGGAAGTCAAAAGATTAATCTGTTCTTCCTATGAAACAAAATAGTTACTATACATCACTTTACACTTGATTGAAATAAAGTTTTATATTAAAAACCTATTTGATCAGACATTAAGTAGGAACCGCGCCATGGCTATGAAAATCACCTTGCTAAGATCCAGACAGTTCTCTATTTTCTGTCAAATTATCTATTTTCTTTTGTTCATAAATCATTTACTATAACAACATTATCATTTTGTCGTTCACTTTTAAGTTTTGAATAAATCATTAAACTTTACAAAAATACTCATTTATCTTAATAAACCACATTTGAAAAAACATATTCTCTTTATTATATATAAGGATTAACAAACTATAATTACATCTAATCATTTATTTATTTAGTTTATATTGACCTAACTTGACCACTTAATTCAAATTATTAAATCACACTCAATTGTCTGACTAGATCTTTATCATATATCTATTAAGATCTTAATTAGTCTAATTCACTTTAACACATTAAGATTCATTAAACCATGTTGAACTTAAGTTTATTATCTAAGTTCATTTTATAAACTTAAGTTCCACATTAAACCAAATTAGTTACTAGACCTATTAATTTACTTAACCCATTCCTAATTATTCAAGCACTAACATATCATATCTATTCATCATTCATTTGATTCATTTCATCTTTCTTTTTCTTTTTCTTTTTCTTTTTCTTTTTCTTTTTCTTTTTCTTTTATAAAAATAGCACCAAGGGATTGATCATGCCCGTAATGGGGGCCGTGATCCTCATCACTGGCCTTGTCATGCTCATGATAGAGGCCATGATCTCCATCATGCCCTCTATCAGGCTCGTGATAAAGGGAAAAATATGATCCGAGGAGATCACACCCCTTGTCACAGTGTGATCTAGGCCATATGCTAGAAAATACTTTACTAAGGGGAGATCATGGGTTATATTACACTCGTAACCGATTGGGTATTAGAGTTATGTGTTTCCTTTGATTTTTACTCCTATTTTGACTACTTAACTACATGCTTCATTCACAAATCCAACATAAAACCTTTTAGCATAATCATACAAACTCACATCAAGCCCATTTAACATCCTTACACATGTTTCTACTTCATATTTTCATCAACCATTTTATCAAACACTTGGTATGCTTATGTATATACATATCTAGGTTTTTAGTTATATGCTTTTGATAAACATGTTTTATCCTTGTTCTAAACACCTAATTAAGTCCAATATATAGTTTATTGACATGATTCATAGTAGAATTGGTGCTTAATTACTATAGTATATATTCATTTCGGTCAATTGAAAGTATATTAAAGTAATAGAAGGAATTTGAGGAGAGTTTAATCGAAAATAAAGTAAAGGAGCAAAAGCATGATGAAGAATGAAGTTGTACGTGTGATTCTAGGCAAAAGAAGGAAAATTCAAAGATAGAAGCATGTAAGGTCAGCTGTACAAGCATAGTTTTGGAGATTGGGAAAAAAAAATTTTGACAAAAGCCCTGTAAAAGTGTTAAGGGCGTACAATTGAAGAAAAGATGACTTTAGATGCCAGTAAGGTGTCTTGTATGCTCATACTTCTAGTGAAAAGAAGAAAAGTCAACTCCAAACGCTATAAAGGCACTTGTAAGGGCATGCAATTGAAGAAAAGTTGACTCCAAAGGCTTGTAAGGGTGTGCAAATCGACTTTTCTTTAAACAATGTAATTAATGGATGCCATAAGTGAATAGTCACATCTACTCATTTGTAACTTTTAAGGAAGGGACGTAGGTATAAAATATAACATATCCATTCAGAAAGAGGATCAAATCTAGAGATTTCTATCAATTAGTGTAGAAACAATGTAGACATCTTCTCCTCCTTGCAAGGAGAGTGAGTGTGTGTATGTGTGAGTTTGTTGTGAGTGTATTGTGATGTGTAAATATTGAATTTGTGATGATTCATCCATGGAACTCAAGAGAGACTAGCGAGGGACCTTTAATGTGTTGTTGTAGATAATTCTCAGATAATTTCAACAATGGAAGAAATGGTATTGTATTTCTATCTCTCATCTCGCTCTTATTGTGTTTTGCTTAATGTTTGTTTATTATGTACTTTACAAATTTCATGATTTCCTATGTAAAAGTGTGTTAAATTCATAATTGCAATTAATTTCTTAATTTCAGTAGTTGTATATATGTAGCATTAGTTTACGCAGTACATGACATGGACCTTTGTCAGACTTCATTTAGATAGATTGAGAAATCATCTAAGTGAATAGAACTAAATGTTGAAAGAGGTCGCTTATAGTCTCAGAGGTAGGATGGTGAAATCTTTTGCAAATTTCTATGGAACTCTTGAACTTAATACAATCTTTATTTACTATTAGCCTAAGAAGAGATTCTAATAGATAAAATCAGGATTAGGCCTTGTTGATCTTAAGAAAGACTTTAAAGAAGTATCGAATTCTATAGTTAAGACTAATAACAATACATTGTTAGTGTGAAATTACATGTTAATCATGGTTTGCAGGACTATGTGTTATATTTGCTTTGCATCTCTTTGTTATGTGTTAATATGTGTATCTGCATCCTTAGGTAATTAATAGTATAATTAGAAATTCAATACTATCATTAAAATCTTATTTATTTTAAGCTAGATAATGAGAAGAAAGTTAGTACTAATGCTTAATTCGTTCCTTATAGGAGACGACCCTATACTTAATCCTAGACTACACAACGATAGGTGCACTTGGTCAGCTTTGACCGTGTTTAGAAAGGGAGCTCTAGGATTATAAATTCAAAACTTGGTCACTCAATTAAAGGCTACCAAGTTTTTGTGCTGTTATATCACTTTTTTACTAATTTTATCACATACCCAACTCTAATTCATCATACTCATGCATAAACAATAATCAAAACAATGAAAAGCAAAAAAAAACTTACTTGTTTTGTAAATTTACCTTGCTTGATCTTCATTACTATTACTACTTCATTGTTGATAAAAGCTATTCTAGGCTTATTTTCCATCTTTTATCTTGCTTTTTGTCCTCAATTATTTTATAATTTTTGTTGAGATTAAGATTTAGGGGGTTAAAACTTGAGAAAGAAGTGAAAAATGAAGAAAAGAAGAAGATGGAGGAAGAAGAAATGATGGAGAAAGGAAAGCAAAAAGGAAGAAGAAATGAGGCAGCCCCAAAATAAAAAAGGAAAAGGGAAATAAAAGGTAAGGATTAAGGAAAATTTTGGGTAGGTATTTTGGGTTTATTCTTTCAGATAATTGTTTTAAGCACCAATAATAATTCGAAAATAATTTAAGAATCTATATAATATAAACTAATATCTTGAATTATAAATCTAGTTTAATTTATACGAAATTGATATTTAAATTAAGTCTAGACATAAGGTGTGCCATTTTAAACAAGTAAATGAATTCAAAACTTATGGGGATTTAAGAAATAGAAGTTAAACTAAAGTTCAAGGGTTTACAAATTCACATTTAATTACATAATTGAAAGTTTAGGGAATTAAAATAGGGGAAAAGAAGTTAAAATGAGTGATTGGGAAAAATGTGATACTATTATTCATTTGATAATTGAAAGAAAATGAGTTTTAATTAAAAGTGATTAAGATAATGATGAAATTGATTTTTTGTAAAAGATAATTGAAGTAAATAGACCAATTAAAATGAACAGAATTCAAATTTGATAGTTAAAGAAAATTAAAGAATTATTGATGAAATGGGTAATTGAAGCAAATAGATAGATGGAAGGAAATATTTGGGTTCTCAAATTTTAATTAAATTTATTTACTAATTTTATGGCATTAATCAATCTTATTATATCCTATAGTTTAATTTACTTGATTTGGTTAAATTATCTAATTTCAAATTCTAAATTAAGTTTAAATCCAAGTTCAAAATTGATTGCCTATTATTTTATTTTAACTATATCAACTCTTACTTAGATTAATGAAAACTTGGGGTATTTTAGATAAAACACGAAAAAATATATAGACATTAGAATTTAAATATTTTTATTATCTTGAAAAGTTAATATATTAAAATAGTATTATTCTATATAGATGTACAACAAGTATATATGAAATACTAATCATATATTAAAAAGGGAGAAATTATATTATGTGACTTAATGCATTGTTAATAAGCATGATATCTGACAATAAAAAATAAAGGCATATATTTTTAATTAACATATATTTTATCAGGTTATTCTCACTGACAAATGCAACATGCTCAAAATCCACAATGCAAGAAACATAACATTAAAAAATTTAACATCATCGAATTAAAAAAATTCAACACAAAAAAAAAATTACTAAAATCTTAAATCTTTCCAATATTTATGAATCTAATTGCATCAAACCCAATACAAGAACCACTAAAATCACAAAAAGACTAAATTTAAACACTGGAAAAAAGGACTTAATGTCATGAATAGGGTAAGTTTCATTCACATTACCTGAACTTTTTCTTTATAACATAAATATACTTTAAAAAATTTTTGTAAAATAAAAATACCTAATCTTTAAAATTTTTCATTAAAAACACCTAAGGCCAGATTTTTGCCATTTTTCTTTTAGAAGCTGATAGCAGACAAACTCAATTAAAAAACTATTTCTCTATCCTAATCAGCAATATTTTATTTTTTTTTTTTCTTTCACTTTTCCTTCCCTCTCTCTCCTCTTTCTCTCATCTCTCTCCTCCTCCTCCTTCTTTATGCATGGGCCTATATGCATCTGCCATGGCCAAAGTTCAGGAGCTCGAACAACCTCTTTTGGAAGTGTTTTTCATCCATCCTCTTCAAAATTCAAATATTATAGAATCGAACTTTCCATTCATCCATTTCGAAATCCAAACTAAAATTTTTGTAATCAATCTCATTCATCACTTTCTTTCTCCTTTGGTTTCCTTTCTCTCTCTCTCTCTCTAGCTCCTCCTCACACTCTCTCTAAAAATTACAAACTAACCTTAGAACACACTGCTACAACCACTTAACCTATACTGGTAATCACCAAGACCACCAACGATCCAACACCTACCTCAATAACCCCCGTTACCACCTCGCAAACACAGAAACCAAATAATCACCCCACCGAATGCCAACAGCCCAGCAAAACCAACCACCATGGAACCTAAATTCAGAATCCTATATCAAACCTACCACCACAACCCTCTAAACACCAATACCAAACATATGAACTCGGAATCCCGCATCAAACCAATACCAAACATATCCCACATCAAGTTCACCGCCCATGATCGCTCCTTAACCGAGGGGTGTTCTAGTCGTCCCTTAGCTTTAGAGATTCCTTTCTTTTGGGATTTGAAGCTGGAAGGGAATCATGACAAGGAAACCCAAACCAATAATATGGAGTAGCTTCTCAAAGGTTGGTATAAGGTGGGGTGATGTATTGAAGAGTTGAGTTTTTAGTGGGAATTGTTTCGAGTTTTGTTAGGACTTAATGGTGCAGGGTGAGAATGTGATTCATGGGTCAAATTTAGGTACATTGGCAACGACGATGAATGGCAAGACTTGAAAGGGTTAAAGTCGAGGTTAACCTAGAGGAGGAGTCAGTGATGGTTCAGATAGCAGGTTATGTCTAGGTTAGATGTATGATGTGGGGTGAAGGGTAGGTATAGCTTGGGCTTGTGGGGTTTATACTAGGAGTGGTGGTGGTTGTGGTTAGAAGGTGGCTCCATTTCCAAGAATAAGAGGACGAGATGAAGAAGAGCACAGGAGAGAGAAAAAGAGGTGAGAGAAAGATATACTAAATAAATTATGCTGATTATGATGACAAAATATTATTTTAATCATTCGGCTTGCCACTAAGCTATTGGCCAAAAAAATAGTTAGAATCTAGCCTCAAGTATTTTAATGAAACATTTTAAAAGTTTAGGTATTTTGGTGTTACAAAATTTTGTTTAGGTATATTTTTGTTACAAATAAAGAAGTTCAGATGTGGTGAATAAAACTTACTCATCATGAATGATAACTAAACTTTAACAAAATAACAATTGGATTCCTGAACTTTAAAATTGATCAATTTAGTACTAGAAATAATCTTCGTGCATACTAATAATACCTCTATTAAGATCTTTAGGTACTAAATTAATGATTGCAAAGTTTTTCGAGTATTAAATTGGTTGATTTCAAAGTTCTGATACTAAATTGATGAATTTAAAAGTTTAGTGCATATTTTTTCAAAGTTTAAGCACTGTTTGTGACATTATTTCTACAATAAAAAGAAAAAAAAAACATAAAACACAAAGTTTATTTTACAAATACTTAAAAGCAAAATAACATTAAAACGAAATAACATTTACACTAATTTCCTTAATACTAGTAACAAATTACATACATATATACATTTATATAACGAAATAACATTTACACTAATTTCCTTAATACTAGTAACAAATTACATACATATATACATTTATATAAACATATAATTTATTTAGTTGTATACATAACATATATAATATATAGATTATGTAGATGTACCCTTTAGAACTTTTTTTTATATATATTATATGATATATATATATATATAATATATAACATATATTTGATTAGTTCTATACATACCAATAAAATATGTTATGCATGATTTATTTTATTTTATATTTTTTTTATATGTTATATGCATATTATGTATAATCTATACAGTATATATGTCTTTATATTATATATTAAATAAATTTATAGAATATATATATAAGCTAAAATTATATTGCAAACACACATATATACTTACATATATAATCAATTATGTAATTGAAATGATCAAGACACCACTCATAAAAAATAAAAATCAAATGAAGTTAATGGAAACAAATTAAAGTCATATATGAATTTAAATGACTAAATTTTTTTAAAATTTCCAAATTGTCTTAACAGAGAACTAAAATTTTAAAATTCAAAAACAATTTAAAAATTGAAATAAAGTAAACAATAATTCAATAATGGCTCTTTGAATGAAAATTTTTACAAGAAAAATCAAAACAATGCCATTGTAAGCTTTGATTTTGCAAAAATTACTATTTTACCCCAAAATTACTATTTTAGCCCAAGAGTTAATTTAAAACCCTAAATTGTTAAAACTATTAAGGCCCTTATATGCATAATAATTAAAAAGCACAAAACCATGTTTAAGTGGCAAAATCCTAAAAGAAAATCGTTTCCCCCTCATCTAAACCCAAGATCCTACCTTACAAGCCCCATATATATAATATTTTCCATTTCTACCTTTTGCATTTTAAAGAGACCTTCCAAAACTCTAAGGTAAGGTTCTCTAAAACTAATATCCCTTCTTAGTGCTAAATAAGTAGAACTAGTAAAATGTAGCCTTAATTAGCTTACATAATGTTTTTTACTCGAGAAAATAGAGGATGAATAGTGTTTAGAGAAGAAGAGACCTATCATCACAACAAAATTCTGTCAAGGTAAGAGGAGATTTTAAGATATTGTAATGTGAGTATTTTAGCATTTTAAGCATGAAAACTGACTTGGGTAAGTTAATATATATTTAGGATTTAAGAAATCAAGTTTTGGAGTGATTTTGAAGTCTTAAATACCCTCCATGGCTGATGCAAGTGAAACTATCGTTTAGAGTGAGGTAACATCAAAACTAACTTATTTTCTTGATATTATGATTATTTTTTGAGTTAGGTCTGCGATGGAGGTATTAAATGTATTTGGGTATGACTTGAAGGTAGATTTTGTTGGAATAGTTTAAGAGTAATGGAATTTGGAGTACTTGATGTTAGAATTGCAAATGATGGATTCATGCTTATATATTTGAGAAATTTATGATTAAATATGTTTTAAGGGACAGTGAGTAATGATAACAAAGATTAGGTTTAAACATGATCTTTTAGCTCTTTTTAAGCCCTAAAAGTTGTCTCAAAACCCTTTTCATCAAAAAACTCGAGTTTAAGCTCGAAATAATGAAAACCTGATAGAACACGACCAATATGCAGGCTTGCGGATCAAGCCATGTAACGCTATGATCCTAAAAAACATGAAAAACTTAGTTTTCTAGAAAAGCACAGCCAGTACATGAGGTAGTTACCTAGTTGTGTATATCTAAACGTAGAACTTAAAGGAAATCAAGTTTTCTAGAAAACAGGGCCATAATATGAGGTCCTATACCTGTTCATGCTCTCTCGTCTTAAAAGCAATGAACCCTAGAAAAACATGGGGGCATACATATACTCTATTCTACCCCTATTCCTCTATGATTTTAAACACCTACAATCCCAAAACAGCATAGGGATTCATGAGGTCGTGTTTTGCCCTGTGTACCTTTCTTATCCCAAAATACGACTAAATGTATCTAGTTGTATAAAATAACACAGAGAGATACATGTACCCATGTACCCCTTGTGCTCTATCTACCTCCTCTTAATTTCACTAATTCTTGCTCGAATCGCACAAAACTTGACCTAGTTCTTTCCTTAACATCAAGTAATCTTCCAAGGCCTTCAAAATACAAATTTCGGAAGTACTAATAATATATACATCATCTAAACACATTAAGTCCAAATGCCTCACATAAATGAAAGTAATTTATACTTAATAGTTTATAGTAGGACGTTGAGAACTAACGAGATTAGTGAACTATGACGACCTAATCTTGAAAGGTCAAGAATCGAGACCCACAAAGTATAGCCTACTAATGTTTGGTCAAACCTAAGCCCCAAAACCAACCATACCCATATAATTAATTAGATAACTTGACTAAATGAAACAAATGACCTTATAAATATTATCTTTGAGTAGATATGGTTAAACTAAAGTGACCTAAATGTATCAAATAACACAAATAAAATAAAGGTAGTAAATCTCGAACTAATTTCCAACTTCAATTATGAATAGTTATTGGATATCGAGCTTGAAAAAGGAAAGCATGCTTAAACTAACTAACAGGTACGCAATAATTATGTGTTACTTGTTAAGGTAGTATTAATAATTAGATTAAGAATTTAAACTCGGTTTAATTGAGTATTGATTGCTACTTGGCTGCTTACTCTAAGAATGACACCCCCAAACTAGGCTGCGAGCCTAATCACAACTTTGGGATGATGTAGTAGTTATAGGTGCTTGGACCACCACAAAGTGCATGGTAAGGACAAGTAGGTAATCGACAGGGGATATTCCAAAACTATACAGTCAATTAGGAGCCGATATGAAGTTGTAATGGAGTAATCCGGAGGTATGGGCTCTTACACAAAACGTTGCAATGGACTACGTTCATTAATGGATGTTTATGTGGATTTGATCTATACGAGACTAATTCTTCTTTTTTTCTTTTTTGATGAGTTCTAAGGACTCATCAAACTCCACTCTTTGATGCATGATCTACTAAGGGATCACTATTCCTTTTGTTTGGCAAGAGTCATGAGTACTATTGTGTGCATTTGTATTTCCGTAATGTTGGGGATACTTGTTTCCTAACCTAAGACTTCATCAAACTTAACTTGTTTGTTGCATTAGCCTAAGCATGCATGACATGCATGTGTGTGCATTTGTGTTACTGTATATTGGGCTTCATAGCTCATTTTAATATCTTTTTAGGTTTTACTAGTGATTTGATGGGAACGAGAGATGTGTGGATGACCCGATTAGATGACAATGTACAAGACATGGGTTTTGTGAGTTTTCATGAAAGAGTTTTGTTGTAATCATATTTTAATATAAACTTGGATGATTGTAATCAAATAACTTTCAAATACTTTCATTTGATTTGATATAGACCTTTAAGTCAAAAGTTTTGTATTTGAGTCGTATTCATTTGATGGGCCGTATGAACAATATTTATAAACAAATATTTTACGATACTTATTTTCTAAATAGGTTAAATTTTATAGGTTTTAGTAAACTTGAGCTATGGAAAAACAAACAGTACTATATCGGAATTTTTATTAAAAAATTAATTAATAATGATTTATCAAATTAAAACTTAATTAGAAACCAACTCGATAATAGAATGCAATTTGCACATACCACTCGGAGGCAATATGTATGATGTAACTATCACGCCCTATATGCTCAGGGTAGGGCCATTACATTAAAATATGAATTATAACATACATATTATAAATTTATAACCTATCAATTTTATATATGTCATATACATATACACATATATTATAAATACCTAGTATATATTTTATGTAACATATATTATGATATATATCTATATGGAGTAAATTACACCAGAAGATTTTAATGTTTAAGGGTAAGTTCATTTAAGATCCCAACATTTCGAATGGCTCAAAGAGGTCCCAATATTTTAAAAAAATGAGTCAATTTGAGTCTTTATGGGCATGTGTTAATAAGATATAATATTTAATTAAAATTTAGAAGACCCTTCTCCTATTTACACGTGTCCATGGGGACCCAAATTGACCTACTTCTTTAAATATTATGACATTTTTTTAGCCACTCGAAACATTGAGACATTAAATGAACTTACTCCTAAACATTGGGATCTTCTTATGTAATTTACCATATCATATGATATTTGTTATATGTAGTTTATAGTTTTTAAGTAATGTTTTATTTATATAATATTTATAAACTCTAAATATTATGTTAAAATCTATAGTTCAATATAGATATAATAAATATTAAAATTATTTATTATTATGTTATATATGTATCTATTTTTATAACATGCATCCAAACCTATATATATATATAATAAAATTATTCCATGTAACAAATGAATCATAACATATATACATATGTATAGATATAAATTATGTATTAAAACCTATAAATCTTTTATATGTATTAATAAGTATATACATACACATATTAAACTATAATCATCTCTTATTTATATGTCATGTGATTATATATATTCGTTATATATTTTATGTGATATACATTATATGTACTCAAAAGGTTACATAATGTGTTATGTATATCTAACTACTTTGTAAATGTTTTATATGCAATCTCTTTTAATATAGATATTTGTATAATGTTGAATGCAAATCTTTATAGCATATGATTATATATTATAACTCTATAAATCTTTTTATATGCGTTATATTATATCTTACATAATTTGTTATTAGATACTTGATTTACATGCTATATGTTATATATCTAGATATATTGTGTAACTATATTTACATATATGTAACAAATAAATCTATTGTATATTATAATATACATTACATATAATTAATTGTTAAATAAGATCTATATTTTTGTATATCTTATATATATGTTCTTAAATATAATTATAATATGCTATACATATATATATAATTTGCTTTTTACAAGGATGGTTTTGCTATCTTGTAATTCAGTTAGGGTAAACAATTTATACATTTTAACAAAAATAAGAAGATATAAACAATAATATCATATTTTAATATGTTACGGGTTTGCAATTGAGTTTGGGTCCCAAATCTAACCTAAACACGTTTAAATTCATGTCATTTTTAGGTTTAACCCATTCATTTTTGTGACAATTTTTACTTATTTAAAACCTTTTATAATCATTTCTTGTTATGTCTAAGTTCATGAGTCAGGTTCTAAACTGTCATTCCTACTTAAGTATGTGTTGAGTTGAAATATATCTATCTTATCTCAATGTCATCACTTAAGAAATTTTACAAGATGGTTATAAAAGTCTCATTACCTCAAGTGTTGGTTCAAGGCGGGCATAGGTTATGGAAATGTTATAGCTTATACATCATATATGGGGTAAGTTCAAGAAAAATAGAATAGATGCTATCTCATAGCTTTCATACCCATTCCAAAACCTATCTTACTAGTAGGGTTGAATCGATTCAGATTGAGTTAAGTTTCCCTACTTAACCCTACTTTCGATAAGACATACAAATACATAAATTGGGATAAAGATATCAAAATATCTTAAAGGTAGGTTCTTTATCTTCTTCACTTGGTAAGTCTTATTTTGATTTGTATTCTTTATTGTAAATATGTTATCCAATTGATGATATTTCTTAAAGACATGAGACTGGCCTTGAACTTGTTGAAGAAGATGCAACATGATATTTCTTAGTTTATTTTATTTAAGCACACAATAGTACAATGATGGTTCAAAAACATGTTTTTTAATAATTTAAAGTCTAAATCTTAATTTCAAACATAAATTGTCTGAATATATAAAAAACAAATATAGAATATGTAGTCACAATTCCCTTCAAAGCACATTTGAGAATTCTTTTTTTCTTGCTAGCTATTATTACAAATTTCAAAGAAGAAAAAATATAGCCTATCTTTAGAAAACCAGTATTCATACAAATATAATATGTTTCAAACTAATTAACAAGGCAAATAAGATTTGGCACATAAATTGTAGGTGTGTGATGCCTTAATTAAAGGTCTCTTTGTAACATATGGTTACAAGAATTAGATAAAGTGAAAGTAATTGGATAGCATGTATAAGGAATGCCAGATAGCACAATTCACTTATATTATATTTGGTGTGCATGGTACCTAACGGATTTTTTTTATATTGCCAATTGTTTGATATATATATATATATATATTAGAAAATTGTTATAACAAGTTTAAGTTCTCCAGTAAAAAGATGAATTGTTTTATCCTTCACATGTACTATTTTTCTACAAATTTGTCTATTACTTTTGTGAGTTGTTGTCCAGTACCAAAAGTCATGATAATAACCATTCAAGAGACTATGATTTTCATATGGTCGAGTCTCTCCAATTTCTATGAACCAAATGCCCCTTTATTAGTTTTACATGGAGTAAATATAATAGTAATATGGGAATGCTATTGAAAGTAGTCGTCATATGATGACTTTAGACAATGACTCAAGGAACTTAACATATATAAAATCATATATAAATGAACATTTTGACCAACCTAACACACCTAACTTGTCATGTTTATATTAATCGATTGTATTTAGACGTACCCGAGCATATTCTGATGGAGTCTTATTTTAATTGGTTATCCTAATCATTTCTCCTAATGTAAGTCCTTGTTAAAATTGACTTTTGGTATTGTATACTTGCACTAGTCCCTCTTCTCTTTCCAAATAACCTTCCAAAAGTTCCCATTTATAAAACCTATTCTTGATTTCCCTTATAAAAATTCACAAACCTTTGCTTCTTGTTGAGCTTAGGTTATTTCGTTCTCATTTATTTTACTCCTTACTTGTTAGTAGCTTATTAGTTGGTGTAGAAACTTATGTTAGTCTTGTTAGTATAGGATCATCTTAAGCATATAAATAGTTTGTTTTTGTCTTTAACTTCTATGTATAATATAACAAACTGTTACATTGTCTTACTTCCTCATGTTCAAACATGTTTCTCTAAAGCTTTCTTCTTCAATACAAATTAAGCAAGCAATCCTTGATTCTTACATGGTATACTTCCAAATTGCATTTTACTAGTACATGAGGTAACTTTTTCTTCCTTTTCTCTAAATCTTTATTCGTACTTTAATTATGACCGCTATAGTCTTCCATGTAGTCCTCTTTATTAGTACCTCACTTTCAGAATGATGGTGAAGATGTCATCTTTTGTTACATCTATTTATATTATTAAGTCAATGTTAGCTATTCAATTCAGTATTTTATGGTATATACATGCATATTAAAACTACCACAGAAACATCATCTTCTTTATGAACTAATTTCAATCATTGAAGATTAAATCTTTTAACCTAAAAACCTAATGATAAACATTATAATAAGTGTTGATTGTTGATAAGACCTCAAAGTAAACATCTTAGTCAGCCTTTCTTCTTTAAAATCACATAAAGGAGAAGGATTAAATGAAGAAAAGGATTGTAGTGAGCATCAGAAGTATGAAATAAGGGAAAATAACTTTAATTTTCATCATTAGCGGCATCAAAGGTAACAACTTCATATTCATCATTGTCCTTTGTCTCTATTGCAATGGTTAACTAGAAATTAGCATTTAAAAGCTTTGATCCCTAAGAGTTACTTTGATTTTTTAGAGAAGAGATAAAAAGATGATGTCTTCAAGTGAGAGTGTAATGTCACATTATGGTGCAAGAGTACAATTGGGGTTTTTGTGGCTAGTGTTGTAGATTTATCTCCTCTATATCTATGTGCTAATTGAAACTTTACAATATGGCTACTGTATCATTTTATATCAGCGTGGATATTTTTCTCATTTGATTTGTAGCTAAATTATCAACCCATGTATAAAAACTTGGTCCCTTGCAATAGAGAGTTCGAAAATTGAATGAAGATGGTGATGTCTCCAATCACACTAAAAACATTGATGATTTACCATCAGATGTCCTACAACATATCTTGACTTTTCTTACTTTCAAGTATGCTATGTTAAAACTAGTGTATTATAAAAAAAAATGGTGAAATTTGTGGATAACTAATATAAAGCTTGCTTTAACAAATCTACCATGGGAATAAAGAAAGCTTTTCATGAAGTTTGTTGATGAAGTGCTTCTCCTACATGAACATTATCTCATCAAAGAGTTTGAGAAGAAATAGAAACTTGTGGCTAGTAAGAATGTTAAAAAATGCACAATTCGATTAACTGATATTAAAAAAAAACTAAAATTACCTAGCTTTTTTTCACTTGTGAAACAGTCATCACTACAAGAAATTTAGGCTTTAGTCATGTTTAATAAATATAATTGTATATAGAATAAATGCTAGTATAAAAAAATTAATTTTTTTAACATAATCAATTTACCCCCATCTTGATTATGCATTAGGACCAATAGACTAGCAAATAGTTGTTGGATTAAGCAATTGTCTTTAACATTAGCATGACCAAGTTTTAAGATTGAGATTGGGAAGATGGATTTGAGAAGTAAGTTTGTGAATATATGACATTTGTAGCTCTAAATCACTATAATAAAAAAAAAAAAAAATTAGGCTTTAGCCACATTCAGTGAATGTCATACCTTAAAATAAATGCTGCTAAATATATTCTTCTAACATCTCAATACATATACTAGCATTTATTGTATATACAATTATATTTATTAAACGTGACTAAAGCCTAAATTTCTTGTAGTGATGACTGTTTCACAAGTGAAAAAGAGCTAGGTAGTTGTAGTTTTTTTTAATATCAGTTAATATGAATTGTGCATTTTTTAACATTCTTACTAGTTACGATCCACTATATAAAAATTAAATAATCAAGTCTACTTGGCAAGGTCTCATTACTAAGTCTCTCTAACTATCCACTAGTTAATGACTCACTACAATGATTAAACACTCAATTATCTCACATAGTGAAAATCAAAAGCGTCTAATGATGAGAAAATTTATGTTTAGTCTATAATGTAAGTTTTATAAAAGGTTCTAGAATAATAAATTATGTAAGCAAGTATTGAGCTTTTTCACCAATCAACACAAGTTGGTTGTTTTTGTTGTTGCCTGTATCTCTCGATTATGATCCTTCCCCTTAATCCCATAGTTGTAACATTCAAAAAAATATATCAAGAAAATATCTCACTTCAACATTAGATTGTTGACATGGAAATATCAATTTTTAAATTTTAAAACTGATCCTTTTTGCATTGAACAAATCTTTGGTTGTCTTGGTATTATCTTCCTATATATGGTGCAATATTAGTTGAAGATTTGAATTTTAAATTCATGATAATGAAGTTGAGATTTACGATAAAAATCAATAAGATATTCTCCAACAAAAAGCATAGTGATAAGTTTTCCATAGATAAGGTTGTTGAGATATCCCATGATTTGAGGAAGTATAGTCTTTATCTATAATAGTCAAATCTTTACCTATCCTTATATGATATTCTTTGAATAAATCTTTAACAAAATATCTTGAAATCATCCTTGTAAAATATGACAAAATACATTTGTCGAAATCTTGACAATCAAATCTATAAACATTGATGAAAATGATTTAATCTTTAAATAATAATCTCCATTATATTTAATCCGATTTTTGTAGAACAATCAAGCATAGTGCCTCAAATGAAGGTTCTAAACTAACTTCTAACTTGTTCGAGCATGTTCTGTTTTCAAATACAAAACTTCTAAAGTAACTTCTGATAGCATACCAGTTCATTATTTTTCTTCTGATAATATTCTACAACAATTTTATTAAACCTTTTTACCATAAAACTTGTTTAAATCATCTTTAAACTTTCTCAAAACACTCTTCCTCATATCTAATAACTTGTATTTGATAAATTGAATTCTTATAACTTGTACTCATTAAAGAAACATGTTAAATATATTTAACTCATTTTGTTATCCTCAAAACTCATTTGGAGAGAACTTAACAAAGTTTTTGTCTGGAGGAGTTGCAATTACATTATTGTACTTGGAGGAGTCGTAATGTTATAAGCATTTCTACTCTGAGACAAGACCTTAAATATAAAAGAACATTTTCACCACCTATACATTCATAACTTAAGTCATCATTGATATGTAATCTTGACTAGACATCTCTACGAGTCATATCTGAATTAAGACCAACGCAGACTGGCCATAATGAGTCCACCATTAGGCTCACCTTACCGGGTAGTTTTGAACCACCTGCTGCCAAGTTAGTCGGTCCTATCTAGGTCCGAATCATCCAAATAAGAAAATTAAAAAAAAAATAAAAACCCATCAGCTCTAGCAAATCATGACATAAACACAAGCATGCATAATGGAATGATTCCAATTCATAGAGACTTTGAAAAATAAAGCAATTATAAACGGTGAAAGGAATCAAAAGACAAAGTGACAAACCTATAACTATTCGCACATGTACCATGTTGCCTATCCTTATTTCGACTTTCTTGCCAACACCATGTGAAAGAGAATCATTCAATGTCAAAAAATTGCTTTGCTAGGGTAAGCATATATTGTGCAAAATTTATTCGGACTATAAAAATTCTCATCCCCACCAGCCTTTATTTTGAAATGTCAAACAAGAACATATAGAATAACTTCAACTGGATTCGTTGATGCATTTTACCAAGTGACATTTGCTAGTGTACGTTGCGAATATTATCAGACTTCATCAATTCGCTTTGCATTGGTAGTTGAAGATAGCAAACATAAGACCAAAAGTTTCAAACTTTCAAAATTTGAACATTCATCCTCCATGCTTCATCATTTTCAATCAAACATAACCATGTATAAATAGAGGTGAAATCTCAAAACATTTTCAAATATGCAAAATGAAAAAAAAAAGTCCTCTCACACTTACAATCAAGTAAATAGAAAAATTATACTACATTCAGTCACAAACCAATTGCACTTTGTATACATTTAGGTAATTCTTAATATATAATTTGTGCCACTTATTTAAAAAAAATCAAAAAAATTTGTTGTAGCTTATGTTTTTTTTTCTTTTTTTTTCTTGTACTTTTATATTTGTATTTTTTTTCAAGGTGTGATATGGCATCATTTTTTCATTGTAGCTTCTAAAAAAAGGGTAGTGACAAGGGAAAGGTCCCGACCTCATCATCAGAATCAGAACATAGACGCGATGTGATGGATAAAGATTTCAAGTTCTTTGATTTTTGTGATAATCCCACTATAGGTGAAGTGTAGTAACTTAGATATCCTACCATCCCACTCGACTTTGATCAAAGAATCCTTACCATCTCATTGGTGAAGACGAAACACAGGAGTCGAATGATCTAGACATCCCACTGCAAGGGGTAGTTGAAGAGGAGCTAGAGGCCGGTATTGGGGAGCAAGATGAACCATTTCCTGCACCTAATTTAGGTAAGCCACCACACCCTCTTAAATCATCTATTGTTGAATATGAGAATATCTCCACAAAGACAGTAAGTTGGAATTGAACATATTGTTGAATATGCCCCAGTTAGTTACACTTAAAGCATGTAATTTTTTTCTTCTTGGATTTTGGGGAGCTGACATCTTCCTTGTTTTTCATCTTCTTATTCATCTTCAAAAACATGGTGAATTTCCTTATAGGTTTGTCAAGCTCTTCATAATCTTCTTCTTCACTCTCCTCCTTTTCACTTGAGTTTGTGCAAGAGGCTTTTAGTGCAATTTCCTTCTTGGTGGACTCCTCTCAATGTTTCTAAATTATTTTATGAGTCTTGAGGGTTCCAAGAAGTTCTTCTCTACTCATTTTGCTTAATTCATGCACCTCTTCAATGATCGTTCTTTTAGCCTCCCACTTCTTTGGCAAAGACATAAGAATTTTAGAATTTATCTCCAAGCTGGTATATGTCTTATTGAGAATAGACAATTGATTCATGATATTGATGAATCTATCATGCATTTGATCAATTGTTTCATTAGTCTTCGTTTTAAAATTTTCACATTCTTCCTAAAGAAGACTAATTTTAGTGTCTTTCACTCTAATGGAACCTTCATATGTACTTTGTAAATTGTCACAAAATTTTTTAGCTGAATTACAAAACATATTATTTACTAAAATCACTTTCATTTATACCATAATATAATATATTCATGGAAACTTCATTTAATTGAACTTTCTCTTTTTCATCCTTAGTATAATTTGATTCATTTTCACCTTCAATAACCCATTTTGTGTAACACTCCATAAGGAAATATATTGAGCTTTTAAGAAAATCTTCATTGTACATCTCCAATATATGTAATCTGTTCGATTAAAATGGGTGGTGTATTATAGCTTCTCCTTCCATGAATCCTGGTGTTACTAGTCATTATATGAACTTTAGATGTGATTAAGCACTTTAAACTAAAAAAATGCTATGATACCAATTGTAGAAAGCCAGTAACACTTATGAAAGAACAAATTATAGTCAATAGCAATTTCTTTCAAAAACTAAAATCTAATTTATGCACATGAGCAATTACAACAACAACAATAATAATAAGAGATAAGGAAAGGAAAGGAAAGTTTCCATTATGATTCTAACATAGAGTTCAATCCGCCTCCTACTCTTTATAGTCCACACAAATGCCTCCCTCAATGGTGGACTTCATCACTTTATCCAATCAACAAGATTTGCCTCAATAGAGGACTTCAACATATCAACAACACAAAATGCTTAAGTTGAGTCTTGACAAATTCACTACAAATTGATAGCAACAACAAGATAAAATGACATTATACTTAACTCTCTCTTTCTTAACAATACAAATCACAAATAATGCTTTGAGAATGTTTATAATATTTTGATTACAAGAAGTAAGCTCTATCAACCACAAAAAAACTCCTCAACATATTCCATTTATAGCTTCTCAAAAAGCCAAGTCGTGTCTCTTCAAATCTCTCTCCAACGGTCGAATTAAAAGCTCCTAATAGCTAGTTTTTTTGCCATACTAGTGGGTCGGTTCAATTCCCCATCGGCTAGCCAGTCGAGCCCTTAGCCTTCCCCTTTATCACTTCTGATTGTTTGTGCGCTTTTCCAGTTTGGACTGGTGAGCTATTATGCTTTTGACAGCTTCGACATGCTTTCGCATTTTGGCCATAACTTTTTTATCCAAACTCCATTTTAGGCGATTTAAGATGCTATGGAAAGCTTAGAGAGCTCTACATCTTTCATGTTTTTACCTCTATGGGATTCTAAAGGAATCAAGGTCTAAAACATGCTAGAGGACCTACAATAATAGAGCACAATAAAAACACAAAACACACACACACACATATTTATTCAAGCATTTTGTTCATTTAAATTTGCGACCATTTTTAGGTATAACTTAACACAATTGAATAGTTAATTGTGCAACTCATATACTCATTAGAATTTATGTTGAACACACAAGTTCAACAACATTATGCCATATACTTAGCAAATTTCCTTTGGAGTTGTTTTCCATTAAGATTGATCTGCTAACTTACAAAAGGTCTGTTTCTTTATATTATGTCCCTTAAATTATTGTTGGCAGATTTAAATGACATGTAATTTGCC
This sequence comes from Combretum micranthum, assembly GCA_024138025.1. Taxonomy (NCBI): domain Eukaryota; kingdom Viridiplantae; phylum Streptophyta; class Magnoliopsida; order Myrtales; family Combretaceae; genus Combretum; species Combretum micranthum. The sequence goes on along the minus strand of JAMXBD010002691.1, from coordinate 132,233 downwards.
TTTCATGTTAGTTACTTGGAGAAGATCAGTGAAAACAAGTGTATTGTCAAAAAAAGGGGATTTTTGTGGACTTCTATTTCCAATCTTGAGTTTGTAAAGTGTTCCTACCCTAACAGAAAGTTTTCATGAACTTCGTTGATAGAGTGCTTTTTCTACACGATTGCTGCTCGATTAAGAAGTTTTCTCTAGATTGTCAAGTCTTGGGCAGCGCATCTCGGGTGGATAATTGGGTAACAGCAGCAGTAAGGCACAATGTTGAAAGATGCACTATTCGGCTATCTGAAGTTGATAATACATACAGGTGGCCTCGTGACCCAAAAAAAAAAAAAAATTACATTGCTGCCTTGTTGCCTCTTCAAATGTGACACTCTGGTTGAACTACATTTAGATATGCCATGCACTCTTAGACTTCCATCCCAGATTCATCTTCCAAACCTTAGAGTCTTGAATCTTGAAAATGTCATGTTTTGGGATAAGTGCTCAACTGAAAGCCTTTTTTTCAAGCCCAGCTATTGACATTGCATAAATATCATTGTAGTTAGGTCTCTGCGAGGAATATAAGAATTTCTTCTCCTAAACAAAAGCACTTAAGTATGGAAGATGTCACAATAAATGATTATGATGGCATTGACTTGGTTACGCATTGCTCTTGTCAAGTCATGATTTGTGACTGTAATCTTGAATCCCTCAACTTGCCAGGTCCTATGATGAATCATATATGTCATCCAATTTATCGGCTGTTAATGTGTGTCTGTCTGTTAATGATTATATGAGGGAAGTGGATCGAGTGTGGTGTCACCTAGCAAAGATATGCCAAGGATTACGTGCTGTCCGAACATTTTCCTTGGAGGAATCTGCTCTTTGTGTATGTAATTTCTGCAGGCACATGTTTCAGTTACATTTCATAAGCTAAGCAAAATGCCCTTTGTGCTATTTTTCTTTTTGCACAAGTTTTGTATTCTATAGGTGTGTTCCTTATTAATATGTATCTTATGTGGTTGCTGCTATTTGTATGCAATTTTACTTTTTTCTTTATATATTTTTGTTATAATTGATAGTTATTTTTTCCTTCACATTAGAATTTTGAAGATTCAATACTCTTTCCTTACGACTGGTCATACTTCCCTGTTTTGAGTTCCCTAAATACATTGGAAGTGGACAATTCAAGAGGTAAGACTGGAGCACTAGTTGGAATAATGCAATATGCTCCTTGTCTCCAAACTCTCATAGTGTGGAAGGTATGAAATCTTATTGTTTGATGGATTTAATATGTGCCCTGTTGTTAAATTTAACTTCAGAATGTGACCTTCCGCATTGCTTTTGTTATTATAGGGATTTAAATATTCCTATCAATTAGAAGGCCTTGAGATGTTTGATCAGGTCCCAACATGCTTCTCCTCAAATCTCAAAAAGATCTCAATAGGCGGATTATCCTTCAAAAGGCATGAGCTGCGTGTTCTGAAAACCATGCTCAAACATGCAACAGTTCTAGAGGAATATGTAATCGTGGCTTCTATACATGAGGATGAATGCCAATTGGAGAAACTCCGTGAAAAATTTATATGCTCTCGTGGATCAAACAATTGTAAGATTACTCGTCGGCATTGTATCAAACAATTCTAAGATTGTTTTTATGAGACTGCATTATCAAACTTTTATATTCAGTGCTTTATTATTTTACTTAGGCAATAAGGTTTTGGTTTAAATACGGTTCAAACTAAACCGAAGAATGCCTATCCACTCTATTTTTGAACTAGCTTGAAAATGAAATTGGTTTGATGTTGTATAAGCTAGATAGAAATTGTAATTGTCTTATGAGTGACGAAATCATCAACCAACACTTCTTATAGTGAAAGAATATAGCTGGAACTGGTTGGAGTAAGTCCAAGAACTGGGAACAAGAATAGGTTAAGACTAGTTTTAAAGAATACAATGACTGGTGAGATATTTATACAATTTGTAAATAAGAAATTACTAAGTATGATGATCAAAATAATAAGAAATATAATGCAGAAGTATATAGAAAAGTTATGGTATTTCTACGATTCCATAGTCAAATTAAATTAGGATTTAATTATATAGTGAACTAGAAAATTGTTGTGAATGAATAAAGTTGATATCAAAATTGAGGTTAAGGTTGACTTTCAATATGAAATGGCGGATTGAAATAGTAAGAGAATTTTTTACCCTGCAAAGAAAGGAAGATTTGTTAGGGAAAAAAATAGAAAAAGGAAGGATTAATTACAAGTTTATTTGCAAACGTATGATCTATGTTAATTTTTTTAACAAATATGTAACACATAATTCAACCGGTCAAACATATAGATATTTTTCATAAGAAGTTTATAAGCTCTTTGTAATACTAGGAATGAATGACTTTAATGTAAAGTAATCACTATCTTCTTTGCCGCTTTATGCCAATGTAAAATTATTGGTGTAGACTCTTGAGGCGATTTCTTCCATTCGTGAAATCTCTTTTGCTAAGGAGGTGGAAGATAGATTCCTTGAACAAGCCTTTAATGTTATTTTCAAGGTGATAAGATAAGAAATAATCATCCACTACTTTAATTCAATGTGTTAACTATCTAATATGAACCATGAGCCTCTTAAGTCTAGTTAGCCCATTAACCATTTGGACCAACCCAACGGTTAATGCTCCACACACAATGACAAAAGCCCAAAGTTTTGCTTGAGTGTCCTTCATCTTGACTCGAAGTATCAAATGATTCACGACATCCAATCTAGATGCAAAAACATTAATATCATTAAATACTATTTGAGAAATAAATATTAGTATCTTATTGGCCTTAAAAAAATTGATCTAATAAAAGATATTGCTAAATAAAATTAAATAGATAGAATATTAAAAAATATTTTAAAAATTCAAAAATTAAAAAAATGTAAAATTGATTTTGTAAGAATTGTAAGATATTGACACGTGTTTTTTTTAATTATTAAATAATATTAATACTTTTTAAATTAAAATCAGATTATCTATTTTGCATTTGTAAATACATCAAAATACACATAATATTTTTACATTTAAATAAAAAAAGTCTAGAGACGAGAACATTGGCCCACGGACAAAAATAACTTTTTCAAGCCAACCAATGGAATTAAAGTATCATTACAATTTATTTTAACAGAATTTAACAGAGGAAGGTGTCAAAACCTGAACACTGGTACGTCGAAAAGGACAAATAGAGGAGTCCCGTAGAGATTGCTTTATGGAACAACAGATTGCGAAGGCTGCTGCACCAATTGCTAACGTTGGTTGAAAATGCCCATGTTCATCCGCCACTGCTTCAAACAACTCCTGATTAGAATTGCTAAAGTTGGTTGAAAATGCCCATGTTCATCCGCTACAGCTTCAAACAACTCCTTATTAGAAATATTTGCATCGGCACTGAGATTACTGGTGTTGTTATGCAAATTTGAAGCTGCTTCATTTGTGTTCCTTTCGTGCATTTCAGGAGACTGACCAGCTTTGAAATTCTAGGATTTGGAAACTTAGTTAAAATCTTGCACTTGAGAAAGTATCATTGAGCTATCCTTCCTCGGCCTTGGATAGGATGAAATGGAGACACCGTGATTCCTCTCTTTCCATACATGCCACAAAGTAATTGCTATATTTCTCAACCATATCATCAAATCAAATTTAGTAAAGCAAGAGCAATTTGTTAAACTTTGCAACCATCAATTACCTCTAGATGTATCTGTGGCTTCTATACAGACATGACAATGGAACCAAACAACATGGGTCGATTTGCAATAGAAGAACAAATAATCCTTAGTCTCTTCTTCACTGCAAAAGCAACACAAAGGATTTAGCCTAATTTTCCTATGAAAGATATTAGAGTTGGTCTGTCATGCTCCAAAGGGTACTCTAAACATGGCAGTCCGCCGTACACAATATTAAAGCCTACGAATGACCATCTCAGTCACACGAAGGTTTCCATACTATGCACAAGGTGTCTAACACATGGAGGAGACACATCAAAGTGATATATTTTATATTGATACAACTTGAAAAACAATGTAAAGGAAATACAATTCACTATACTTCAATTTCAATTCATCAAAAGATTTCACTATATAAAACTATTACAAAGAAATTCACATGACCTAGCTAATATCTTCAAGTATTCTTACTTCTTGCTGAAACCCCAAGGTCATATTCGGCTCCAATTATCTCAGTCCCCAGGTAACATTCTCTCGTCAACCTGTTTATTCAAATATCTATTGGGGTAAAAACTACACTAGCTTAATGAGAGTTCCCTTAATTTCGCACCATAACAAGCAAGTTATAAATCATCCATATGCTATGCATGAACAAACATATGAGCAGACAATTATGTATGGGTATCCGGAACCCATACACAAAACGGATTTACGCCCTCCGTATCTAGGGTTAGGGATGGTATTGAAAGTCTATACGATCTGCTGCCGGGTCTCATTCTCCAAACGCGACCTCGAACCATACCGATCGACTTGCGTAGGAGTAGCACGCTACCAAATGCAACTTAACCGATGCGATGCATGACCAATTTATTTTTTCTTAGGTCAAATTATTCATACATTCTTTAGAGTGACCAACCAATATCATACACATAAACAAACAATATGAACAGTGCAGTTATCCAATCGATTCATGGTTTCGATATGCTTTAGTATTCTTTAGCATACATACATCAAAGTCTCATTATCTATCCCATCCCATTCATATCGGTTTTTATCTTGTTCCTATAATTCTAATAACTAGCTACAAGCAGGAACAAGTAACAAATAAGAGGAAAACTCACATGTCCATTGGACTCCGATCTTTTAATCGTAATAGTCGGGGCAACGAATCCTCAAAAGCAAAGTCACCTAAGGAAAGAAATACACAAATGAGTATTTTAACTCAAAACTAATACATTCTATCTCATACAAACTATCAAATTCGTAATTCTCGTCCTACGCGAGAATTCCAACTTAAAACAGCCATAACTTAGTTATTTTAACTCGGAATTTAGTAAATTATATACCAATATACCGATTTCTATCTACTTCGAAAGATCTATCTAATTCTAATATCATATTTAAGTTTTGAAAAATTTGAAGCTCGAAAAGATCTGATCAGTTCAGATAGTAGCGAAAACAATTTTAGAAAATTGATTTTGTGAAAGTTCATAAAGTTTCTACTATCCAAAGCAAGTATACACGCAATATGAACAAGGTACTATCATGAAATGATATGTCATGAGATATATATGTACATGTTCTTGATGATATTTAATAAAAGAAATTTTTAGAAAACTTTTTCCTTGTAAGACTTTATGAAAAATCAACTTAGAAAGGCTAGTCTTGTATTCTTGGCAATTCCCACTTGTTTTTAGAAAATTTCCTTGATAAAATTTATTTATTCTTGTTAAAATTAAGCCTTCATTATGTATATTCATTAAGGCCTTTGTTTTTCAATAAAAATTCTCATTTTACACTTTGTAAACATGTTTTTAAATATGGTTCAGTCCAAAATCCGAATTTGTAAAAATTATTATTGTGGAGAGTATTTTAAGTAAACTCATTTGATACTTAGAAACTTAAGGCTCAACCATACCTAGCCACTAAGGACTTCATTTTTTTAATAAAACTTCTATTTTGAGTTTGAAAAGTAAGTTTTTTCATGCCATTACTCTATTATTACGAATTTCTTAAAATGATAAACAACTCAAATTTTCCTACTTTATTTTTACTCCTTGTTCTACATGTTTTTTTTAGTAAATTTCATCTTAACTTATAAAAATTTTTACTTGATGATATCTATGGCCTATACTCTTCATTTTTCATATAAAACACAAGTTTGGAGTTGATAAAAGGGTTTTTAAGGCATGGTCTTGAAACCATCCGAATTTTACAAGGTTAGGATAAAACTCAAATTTTATACTTTGTAATCTCTTCCTGTTTTGAGAATCTCTATTAGTAGATATACCATTTACTTATCAAAACATCTCCTATTGATACCTATTCCATAAGCCTTTCATTTTTGAAACAAATCCTTCATTTTGGTGTTGAAAGATGGGTTTCCAAAATTGGTCTTGGTTGAGATCCGAATTTATAAAATTTGTTTTTGGACATATTTTGATAAAATCCATCTAAACCTATGAAAATTCATCCCTTACATATCCTATCTTAAGAGCCTTCCATATCTTAAATAAAAACTTTATTTTTGAGTTGGAAAACATGTTTTTAAGTTATGCCTTTGTCTAGATCTGAAAATAGAATTTTGTTTTAAAAAAATAATCTTTGAAAATCACCTTTGAATCATATAAAATGAAGTCTTGATGATATATGCCCACTAAGCCTTCATTATTTCAAGTAAAACTTCCATTTTGACACTTGGAAAGTGGTTTTTAAATATGGGTCTTGGCTAGATAAATTTCACAATTTTTGTTTAAGTTAAAACCAAAATCTACACTTACTATAAACATAAATATAAAAGAAATCCATAGTAGTAAACTATAAACTCATAGATCTAAACATAAACATAATCAAAGTTACATAAAAGTTAGATCCACAAAATATAACCATTGCTAGCAAGAAAATAATAATATTACAAGAGAATAATTATGGATAAGATGAGTATTTCATTTTGGCATCATCATCCTTAGCTTTTAAGCTTATGGAAAATCATTTGATGCATGAAACTCTCACTATACTCCACCTACATCAACTATGGAAGCTTGGAATAAGAGTTTTACCTAAGGATCTTCAAGAAATATATGTGGGAGCTTATTTAAAGAATAGGGGCAGCAAGCTTCTCTTGTAAGAACAAGAGAAAACGAAGAGAGAAAGAGAGGAATATAGAGAGGAAAAATTGCAATAATGATAAAGGGTTAATGTGTGAATGAGAAAGGGTGTATATAGAAGGATTAGAGGAGTTAAAGGCACTTTAAAATGAAGTAAAAAAAAAAAAAAATGGCAGCAAGATACTTATACAAGCTGGCATGAATAGATAGAAGAGAGAGGGAGAGAAATTTAATTGGTTTTTGACTTGAAATTGTAATGTGTAACTAAGTGTATATGTTACTTATTGAAGAAGGATTGAGATAGGTTTAATTTAATCAATTTTGGAGTGTTTCAAAGGAAAAAAAGCAGCCAAAAGAAGGTCAAAAATCTGCCATGAAGTGATGAGTGAAGTATAGAAAGATTGAAGTGAAAAAAAAATGATGTGTGAAAGATGTACTAAATGTATGGGCTTGTAAGAATACTTTTTTAATAAATAAAATAAAAATAAGAAAAAAAATAGAAAATGCATTCCAAATTTTTGTAGCAAATTTTCATAATTAAAATAAGATAAATAATTAATTTATTTTAGTGAATTATCAAATAAGTTATCAATATGATCAGAATATGCGAATATGAGCTATAATGATATTTTTATAACCCGAAAAATTCTAAAAAGTTATTTTATGAAAATAAAAATATTTTTCAATTATTAAATTAATTTATTTTATTTTTAATATCGGGTCTTAAACAGAAACTGATCCGTAAAAACCCAAAACGAACTAAATTTTAGAAAAACGGAATTTTCTATGATATATAAAATATTTATCTAAAAATATAAGGGTTTATGAGAATATTAAAATTGTGTAATGAATAGTAGTGAATAGTGCAAAAGACTAGTTAATTACCGTGGTAAAGAAATACGAATATAATCGCAAAATCAAATATTTCTAATTATCGAAAAAATTATAAAACTGATATTTTTTAAATCCTTATGAAATACGAGTCTAACGGTATTAATAGTATATTTTTAATATCTCGAACCCCAGGACACACGTTTCAAAATCTGTATCCGAACAGATTCTAAATAGGTTAAAAATTTACCAACTGATATTTTTAAGCGACCTTATATTACTGAGATACTCTACACACTTAAACTACACCGGCCTCTAGGGCTAAGAGCACGAGATTTCCAAACTTGAACTACTATATTCTACTTAGGATTCCCAGGTGACTTTCCGGTTTAAATCTTTGCCAATTTGGAAACTAAGGGTTTATGTTTATACAACACATTTAGTTTGAGAAATTTATTTTAAATTTTATTTTTGTAAGTATTTAATATCTCTTAACGTTTCGGAATTCTTGAATTGAGTTTTATTTCCAAAGGTTTATCGTTATTTACTTTTTAATAATTTGTTTTTGAGTTCTCTATTACTCGATTTTACAAGTAGAGTTAAGTATAAAATTTGTCATACGTAGTGGTTTTGGATTTAAAGATTGTTGAGTTCTTATTTTATTTTTTGTTTTTAAGGATTCTTATTTTCTCAAGATTAAGAAATTTCTAGATTCGTTTGTGATTTAGGACTACTCGAAGTTCGGTTTTAATTTGGAGCTATTTTTAGAGTTTATTTTCGATGTTTATTTTGGAATTATTTACTGAAATTTTCGGAGCTTACATGGTCACCAAAGTAATTCATGCACTCTCGATGGATGGTGTTTTACTTAGGAGGGTCATTGCTTTGCTAAATTAATTTCCAACTCCTCTTGTCAAGCATATAGGAGCTAGAAGGATCATTTATATTTGAGAATTGCGAAATCATCTTTTAAACTTTTACCTAAGTGTGAATTTACTTTTAAACTTTTTAAGTGCACTTTTAACCCTCTAAACTTTAACAATTAGACGATTAACATTTTCAATGTACACTTTGAAATTTAGGTGATAACTCTACACATAAATTAAAATTGATGGTGAATCTATATGTAGGTAAAAAATTTACATGCAAGTTAAAGTCATGCAAGATAATTTGCAATTTCCTCTATTTGCTTTAATAAAAAATAGTAATTGTTCTTAACTAAGCTAATTTTTTGAAAATTTAAGGATAAAAAGGGGCACTTTGAAAGTTTATATAATGAATCTGCACCGAATGAAAGTTTAAGAGAGTGATTTGTAATTTACCCTTCATATTTTGTTGGACCATTTGATTCAATAAATTATAGTTGCTTGAATTAACAAAGAAGATGTAATCATTATCCTTACTCTATAGAGGAAAGTCATTTGATGGAAAAGAAGAAATAACAATTCTTTCTACAATTGCCTTCTTTTTTTATTAGAAGTAGTGGATAGGTTGAAAGTTCCATTAATGAGTAGGAGGGTCTATAAAATCAAAACTTTTAGTTTCATCAAATGTTATTAGGTTTAAATGCCAATTCGATCATTCCTTACCAACACGTTAGTTTCCTCTGTAATGGTTTCTCTACAGGCAAGTATACTTTGTCAAATCCATGAGGTACTAAAAAAAATATTAAGAAAATAAATACTTAAAAAGTTGTAAGTTTCATAAGCCTAAATGCCCTTCAAATTAAAATTGAAACCTTATTGAAAAGGGCCATCTCTTCCAGTGAATTTTATTTCATCAATATGAATTTTTGACATAACTAATTTACTTTATCTCCAAATCTTTATATAAATCACTAAACCTTTATGTCACATTTGGCAGATGGTAAAAAATTTAGAATGAAATGGAACAAGTTCCGAAATAACAAATCCATCCCTATAATGGTGTGTTTAGTATGGTGAGTGGACTAGAATAGAATTACGATTTCGGCTTTCATTCTCTTAACTATGTTTGGAAGTATCATTAAAAGCTGAAATCATAATTCGTTAGAATCGACAATTCTGGCTTTAAGAAGGAATTTGATTTCACCATCCTAAGAATGTAATCGTGATTTATTTCCATCTTATTTGCTTTAATTACCATTTTATCTTATAAAAATTATTGGCTTATTTACTATTAAGAGTATTTTTGTCAAATTCTATTATATACTCATTCTTTTTCATTACATTCTATGTATGTGTCCAAACATAAGAATGGATTTGTGATTCCTTTATTCATTCGATTCCATTCTATTCCTTTGATTCCAATCTATTTCATTTCGAAGGTTGTACATGGAGTAGAATGACTATAAAGTGTATATATTTAAGCTAGAATAGAATTTGCATTCCACCTCTTCTCTCCTTAAAAGTCAAAATAATCGATTTCAAGGAATCACAATGTTGGCTTCTAAAAGTGTATCTAATCATGCTAAACGAAATGAAATTCGAAATCATGATTCCATTTGGTATGCATAATTAATTTAATTATTGTACTTGCTTTTTTATTCCTATTTTTTTTCAAATTACTATTTTTTTCTTTTTATTTAAAAAAGGTATTATAATCTAACTAGTTGTTGAATTTATCAAGCTATATTTAAAACTCTCAAATCAATAATTTTTTTTAGATGTAAGGTGAGACGTGATATAATTTCTTCCTCTTTACATTTTTTTGGCGTCTTATGTTACTTCTAGACTTTTTCTCAACTTTTAAATCCTTCATCGACAGTAGTATAATACTAGCAATAGTAAGAACGTAAAAGGATTCCACCGAAAAAACAACGTAAAAGAGGAACATCCTGCCCCCGTTATCAAACCTAACCCTAATTTACATAATCCCCAAATCGTAGCAATGCACATGGTCTCCAGATTCGATTATTCCCCTCCTGAATTCCCAACTTAGGGTGTTTTCAGAAGCCTGCATTTTCAAGCGATTGAGTCACACTTCACTCCCAAGACATACTTTTGTACTTGTACCACCATTTTCAGGTACCTACTTTTTCTTTCATTTTTCATAAAAATCATTACTTTGTACTAGAATCATGGATGCTTTAATATATTATGTAACTCTGTTTATAGCTGTGAATATGCTTGATGATAAAGAATTAAAGATTTCATAAACAGTACTTGTACTTACTTGATTTTACAGAGCAAAACACGGATTTTCGACCTGCTACTATGTGTTTGAAGTCCCATATGGAAAGAATCACATGTGCGGTGTTGCATTTTGATTATTATCTGTTCGATACTATAATTGGGATAACTACCTTTGATAATTGCAGCTTTCCATGGATGCACAATCTGCCACCTCCAAGGACAAAATTCAAAAGTTGAAAGGAGAAAGCTTTGATAATGGCATTAGAAGCACTGATGATCTGCCTGAAGCGATTTTGATGCATATATTATCATTTCTCTCTATGAAGGATGCTGAAAGAACAAGTGTGTTGTCCAAAACATGGGAGTTTTTCTGGACATGTATTCCCAAACTTGAATTTTTAGAGAGATCTTTCTCTAACAGGGAGCTTTTTATGATTCTATTTATAGAGCACTTCAATGCAATTGTTCTCCATCAGGAATATCCGTCTTGATTGCAAAGTCTTGGGCGATGCATCTCGGGTGAATGCATGGATCACAGCGGCAGTAAGGCGCAATGTTGAAATATTACTCTTGAACTGATTGAAGTTGACAAGACATACATGCTGCCCTGTTGCCTCTTCACATGTGACACTCTGGTCACTCTGAGTTTAGATACGCCATGCACTCTTAGACTTGCTTCCCGAATTCATCTTCCAAATCTTGAATACTTGTGTCTCAAAGATGTCATATTTTCAGACGAGTGCTCAACCAAAAGACTTTTTTCTTGCGCAGCTATTGAGACATTGTATATAATGGATTGTAGTTGGGTCAATGTGAGGGCTATGACCATCTCTTCTTCTAAACTCAAGCACTTAAGTATAGATGAGACTAGTGTCCATGAGGGCAATGGCACTGACGAGACTTTAGATTACTATTGTTTAGTCATAATCCATGATTGTAATCTTGAATCCTTCAACTTACCAGGCCCCTTGTTCAATAAATATATAGCATTTAATTCATCAGTTGCTGTTGTCAGCCTATGTATTGAAGATGATACTTGGGTAGTGGATGAAGCCCTGCGTTGGCGAATACACGTGCTCCAAGAGGCTCATGGTGTCCTGTCACTGTCCTTCCAGGATTCCACTCTTTGTGCATGTGCATTTCCGAAGGCACATGCTTGAGTTTCATTTCATTTCCTAAGAAGAATTCCATTTTTGTTGTTTTTCTTTTTGCACAAGTTTCATATCTATATGGTTTCTTCCTTATTATTCTGAATCTTCAATGGTTGTTGCCATTCATATATACTTTTACTCTTTTTATTTTATTTTATTTTATTCTTTTAAACTTGGTAATTGATAGAATGTTGCTACTTATAATTAGTTTTTGAAGATACACCAGAGTGGACCTTCGATTGGTCGTATTTCCCTGTTTTCAGTAACCTAACCTGGTTGGAAGTGGACAATTTAAGATGTCCGGTTATATTACTCAGAAAAGTTGCAACAATAGTCAGAAAAGTATTGCAACATACTCCACATCTTCAAACTCTTCTATTGTGGGAGGTCTGAAATCTTGTTGTTTGGTGGATTAAATCTGTACCTTGATCGTAAATTTGACCTCAAAACGTGACTTCTTTGCATTGTTATTGGTATTCTAGGGAGTAGACTATTCCTACTGGAGCAGATGTTGAGATTTTTGACCCGATCCCACCATGCTTCTGCTCAAGTCTCAAAAGATCAAAATAGGCAGATTATTCTTTGAAATGGGAGAGCTATATGTTCTGAAAAGCATGCTCAAGTATGCAACAGTTCTGGAGATGACAGATTGGAGAACCTTTGTAGTACATTGATGCATTGTCCTTGTGGATCAAACAATTGTAAGATTATATTGACAGACTCTGTTTTATGAAAACATGTATGCAGCTTGCATAATTTGTCAACAATTGATAGCAAGTAGCGATGATTAAACCTCTGTAGGCAAACTCTCATTCTCTTGTTTGTAATTTTCTTTTCTGTTCTTGGAGCACCCTAAGCACAGGACCTTCCCTCCCTCTCTAGGGCTCACTATTTCTTATTCCTCGTCCATGAAGTGGTTCTTGCTGCATGGATGTGGGGTTTTGTGATCTTCCCATTAATATTCTATTCTAGAATCAGCTTGTTTAATGTTTATCATTGTTGGATTTAGGTGTTTTAAAAAATTACAGAAGCGCATCAGTTTTGTACATAACAGCAACTGCGGTACACCATGTGCATAAACTGCACCGTTATTAACAGACTCAACAACTAGACATAATAAGATGAACAAGACATACAGTTTCAGCAAGAGCAATACGCCGGGACAGACGCCAGACTAAAATAGAGGACCAAATTAACTCCGGAATCCAGTATTTTACAAAATACCTTGGGACTCCATCTTGCCATCCACTTTATTATGAATGGGCTCGGAGATGAAACTAGACCTGAAGAAAATCCAGGAGGCCAGGGTGTGCTACACTCCAAGAGAAGCAAATATTTTGGCTGATAGCATTGCTAAGGGACTCGGTGACCGGCCGGGATATCCCCCTCCGGATTTTGTTTTTATTCCTCCTTTTGATATACACTCCGGCTCTTCTTTAGGATCAGAACTTTGTTGGTTTGGTGATATTTTTTCTTTGGATCCGGATGTTTGTTCCCTGGAACTAGGCCTGCTAAGCCTTTGAATGGGGGGTGTTATGAACCCCATTAGCTTGTGTTTATCTGTTTTTCTGTTAACAAATTTTTTTGGTTAAAAAAAGAAAAGAAAAACTAGACATCTTTACGGGTCTGGAACCGAACCGAAACCAGGTCTGGTTTTGGAAATTAAGAAACCAAAATCGGAACCTTGGGAGAGAGTTTCAACCTAATTCAGGGGTTCTCAATTTTTGAATTGCAGAACTGTTATATTTTATTAGCTAAAATTAAAAAAAATAGAAAAGAAGAATTTAACTTAAAAACAAATATATAAACTCAAAATAATAATTGTGTATAATAGCATTAAAGTCTTTAATCCATTTTCTTTAATTATTTGTTTGGCATATGTTGTTATTTATTTACAAATATATTCAATTTTAATTGTTGTATTAGCAAAATAGGACTATAAAATAATGTAGAGGCAAAAAAGAAAGCTATAATATAATAATTAGTCCTACATTTATCATCAAAGAAAGAGATTTTACTGATAGTAGAAATTTATATAAATCAAATCAAACTTGTTTTTGAGCTATTTTTATATGAGCCTTAACAACAACACATGAGAAGTCGTAAAAAGATAATAATTTTTACTACTCACATAAAATATTTAAATTATATATTTAATATTGTTTTTGTGCTTTTATTTAAATTTATTCCTTATTTTTTATAGTGGAAACTGGGTGGAACATTACAACCACTTAACCAATTCGGTTTTAATTCTAAAATTATTGGTGGCAATTTCTCAGTCTAAAATATATCTAGATAAAACCAATACATTTTTTATAAACCAAAAACATCATTGCACCATAAGACTCGTTTCTTAGAGTAACTTTATTAGAGTTGCTTAGCACGGGAATCTATGCGAAGCAATCTCTTTATGAGTTGCTTAATCAATAAAGTGGGATTTGCCTAGCTTTGGCGAGTTGCTTAGCCAAACAATCAAAATAGTAAGTTGAAATAAATTTTTTTTTATATACTTTTGATATTAATTGTGTACAATACTTAAAATACTGGTATAAAATATTAAGAATAAATAATAGAACCTCTTCCCAATAGTTCTGCTAATTTGAAATGGAAAAGTAGAGCCAGAGAGCAGGGCCTAGCCTTAAAAGAATACAGCGAATAGTGAGACTATAATAAATATAAAATAACTTTTAGGATTTCATCCTTATGAACAAATGAAATTAGGATCAATAAATAAAATAAAAGCAATTTTGTGGATAAATAAATAAAACTACTGTGGGCGAGTAAGGGAAGATAATTAACCACTTATAAAGTTTCTAAGCTAGCTAATCTCCTCTCTGAATAAAGTGTAGTTGTCGGCCAAAAATAAAATCAAGTGTGTTGTTGGTTTATTTACGAAAAAAAGCTAACTTACTTTGTTAACAATTTTTGATAAAATCTCTAGACTTTTGTATTTAAACTAGTACTTAATAATTTCTTATTTCAAATTGTATTATATTCTAACTAATTATTGAGTTTTTAACGCTAGGTATTTTAGAATTATAGTGAAACACGGTGTAATAGTATTTTTTTAAAATAATTTATAGAGGACATCTAGATAGCCCAATTATTTTAATAATACTGACGAAAAAATATGAAAAAGACATCATAATTTTTCATATACCAATTTTGGGTGGTTATAAAGATGATTTAACGAGGAAAGCAAATTTGCAAAATCTATTTACTGTCCTAATATTAAAAAGTTTGTTATCGGTTACAAATATAGGTATATTTTTTCTGTCTCGTCATTGATAGTCAATTTCAGCATGACAATTAAAAAAAAGTTTTTCCAATACTTTTATTTTAGAATAAATGAAGAAATTATATGATTATCTAACCAATACAAATATAAATTAGACAAAAATAATTACTAAATTGTCAATATTAAATCTTGTTTACAAATATTACACATGAATAGCATCTTATAAACGCGACTCATATACAAATATGAATCGCATGTAATAGATGCTATATATGTATAAGTATTGGTGATCACAACTTATACACATAAAATAGTTTAAAAAATAGTAAATTATTTTTTGAAAATATAATTTAGTGCTATATGATTATTGGATGAATCACAAATCTAAAATGTGACTACGATGTAAAAATATGAATTTAATTTTTAACATGCCAGTTAGCATTGGTAATTTTATAATTAAAATTATGGTTAATTACAAAAGTAAAACCTATATTTTAGTCAATTTATAAACGTATGACATGTGTTAATATTTTCAACAAATAGGAGTCACGTGTTTCATATAAAAGTATTATTATTATAATTAATTACTATTAAAGAAACATGTATTAAAGTGTTATTCGTTTGAAAAAATTAATTTTGAAATTATTAATACATAAAATATTAAAATTATTTTTTAAAAAATAAGAAAATAAAAAATATACATATAATTGTTTTTTATGATCAATAAATATTGACATACGTCATTCTAAAATTATTAAATAATATTAACACATTTATATAAAATTCGGATAGCAAATTAATCAAAATTCAAGTCATGCTTTTATAATTAACCTTTAGAACTATTTAATTTATATTAAAAATATTTCTTTTTTTCAAAATGTTTACCTAAAAGAAATAATTTATTTTAGGAAAAAGAAAAGAACACAGTCCCCAGCTGTCAAACCCTGAACGGAACCCCAGTCTACCAATTCCCCAAATCGCAACTCGAGGTTGGACTATCCCACTTCTAAATTCCCAAACTTAGGGATAAGTATTCATGCGACTTCAATAATAAGCGATCGAGTCACGCTGCCCACCCAAGATACGCTTCTGTACCACCATTTTCAGGTACCGTTCTTTCATTTTCCTGAAAAATCATTACTTTAAAATATTCATAAAGCAGTACTTGTCGTTACTTGATTCGATGGAGCAAAACATGGAGTTATGTGAAAAGGGTTCTTAATTTTTTGTGAGAATCTTAATGGATTTACTCTCTATCATGTAGTGGCCTGACTTCATTTTCATAAAAATCATTACTTTTGTACTTTAATCATGTATTATTTTCAAGTATTTTTCTTTATAATTGTGAAAATCTTTGATGATTAGGAGTTAATTATTCATAAGGCAGTAGTTGTGCTTACTTGATCATACAGAATTAAACATATATATGTGAAAAAGGGTTTCTAAATTATTTTTTTAAGAATTTTTGTGGTTGCATGTCTATTGAGCATCTTGTAAGTTGTTGTGTAGTGACAAGATATGGTGTTATTATGTGTTTAAAGTACACATTTTACAGAGAATCAGTTGAAACAACATCAGGTTCTCTCTCTCTTTCTCATTGCCTTCTTTCATATGGAAAGAATTACATGTGCCATGTTGAATTTTGATCATCATCTATTTGATACTATATTTCAGATAACTACCTTTGATAATTGCAGCTTTCCATGGATGAACAATCTGTCACCTCCGATTACAAAATTGAGGAGTTGAAAGGAGAAAGCAACAATAATGACATTAGATGGGTTGACGATCTACCTGAGGCAGTTTTGGTGCACATTTTATCATTTCTCTCTATGAAGGATGCTGTAAGAACAAGTGTATTGTCCAAAAAATGGAAATTTTTGTGGGCATCTATTCCCAATCTCGAATTCATGGAGACAGATTACTCTTACAGAAAGCTTTTCATGAATTCTGTTGATAGAGTGCTTCTTCTACATGGTTGCTCTTCCATTAAGAACTTTTATTTGAGTTGCAGAATCTTGGGCAGTGCATCTCGTGTGAATGAATGGATCAAAACAGCAGTAATGCACCATGTTGAAAAATGTATTCTTGATTTGACTAATGTTCGTGAAACATATATGCTGCCATGTTGCCTCTTCACATGTAACACTTTGGTTGAACTAGAATTATATATGCCATGCACTCTTAGACTTCCTTCCCAAATTCATCTTCCAAATCTTAAATATTTGTTTCTCACAAATGTCATATTTTTTGATGAGTGCTCAACTGAAAGCCTTTTTTCTAGCCCCGCTATTGAGTCATTGTGCATATTAAACTGTAGTTGGGTCCATCTAAGCTCTATAAGCATTTCTTCTCCTAAACTAAAGCGGTTAAGTATAGCTGAGGTCGGTATATATGAAGGTGATGGCACTGATGAGACTTTAGATTACTTTTGTCGAGTCATGATCCGTGATTGTAATCTTGAATCCCTCTGCATATCGGGACCTATGTTTAATGAATATTTAGTATCTAATGTATCAGTTGTTAAAGTCATCCTGGACATTGAAGATTATAGTTGGGTTGTGGATCAAGAGCACGCGCATTGCCTAATAAATTTAATCCGTAATGTGGATGCTGTCCAAACATTGTCCTTCCATGGTACCACTCTTCGGGTATGTACATATCTGCAGGCTCACGTTTGAGTTACATTTTATATGCTAAACAAAATGTCTCTTTTCCTATTTTTCTTTAGGCACAATTCTGTATTTATATAGGCTTGTTCCTTATTTGTATGTATCTTAAAATGATTGTCATCATTTGTATACAATATGCATGTGTATATTTATATTTTGATGGTTGATAAACATTTAACCCTTTTCATTAGTATTTTGAAGATACACCAGCTTGGGCTTTCAATTGGTCATACTTTCCCGTTTTCAGTGCCCTGAACCAATTGAAAGTGGATGTGTTCAGTTGTGAGATTGGTTTGCTGGAAAAAATATTGCAGCACACTCCTCATCTTCAATCTCTTTTATTATCTAGAGTATGTAATCTTGCTGTGGTGGATTTAATTTTTACCTTGGTGGTAATTTTACTTCTAAATGTGACTTTTTTCCCCATTTTTACTGGTATTCTAGGTATAAAGTATTCTGATTATGGAGAAGACGAAAGGATATTTGATCAGGTGCCACCATGCTTTTCCTCAAGTCTCAAAAAGATCACAGTGGGCGGATTAAATATCGAAGAGGAGGAATTACATGTTTTGAAAACCCTGCTCAAGTATGCAACGGTTCTTGAGGAACTTGTGATCTCAGATGATTATGATGAACATGATGGCAGATACGTGAGCTTTTATAGAGAATTGATGGGTTCTCGAGGATCAAAGAATTGTAAGATTAGTTTTTCTTATAGAGGAACACTAACTTCAGCAAGCTCTACCGATGATTGAATGTCCATAGGCCTTGATATGTAACTAGTAAATTATTTGTGTCCTAGGTGATGCCACCGGTTTGCCAAAGATTTAACACGGACGGTCGTGTGGTGGATCCATATATTAACATAAGGTAGAGAACTATTTTTGTAACTTTTGTTAGATTTGAAATGCTAATATAGTTGTCTTATGAATCCATTACAATAAGCTCATTGAGTGAGAATGATGGGACGGACAATTAGGTTCGAATCTTCTGTTGTAATAAATAAAAATTAGCTTTACTGTAGTAGTATTAATGACATTGGAGTTATCATAAAACACAATATTTTCTCTAATTTTCGCCCTAAAACACCATTTCATTCAGATGAATACCTTTGGTTTTTTTTTTTTTTTAGTTCTCTCTCCCTCTCTCCTTCTCTCTGCTTTTTGTTTTTACAATTTGTTCGTAGATTGTGTCCGGTGCAAGTGAAATTTCAGTCGACAATTCAAACGTCTTTTTTCAGATTGATCAATTTCATTTGGAAAATCCAATGCGTCTTTGCTCAAATTAACAATTGTTTACTCTTTCTTTTATTGGTCAATTTATTTATTAAAAACTATTTTTATTTTTATAAGCAACTAAAAGCCAACTTCAATTTGTCTATTATTGTTAACTACAGAAATGAAAAGGTATAAGGGTAGTAGAATAAGGCTAGTTATGTACACTACTCGATAGGTAAAGGCTCCTAAACTTTGGAATCAAAATTTAATCTAAAATCAAAATTCCACAACCCTAAGCAGCTAAATGAATAAAAGCAACTTTTTCAAGCCGATCCATGAAATTGCGACAGACAAATCTAACTTCGCCAAACCTTCCGTATGAAATTGGTAACTTTGTTAAACTCCTGCACCTGAGAAGGAATCAAAGAGCTAACCTTCCTTTGCCTTGGATAGGATGAATTGGAGCACCGTGATTCCTATTTTTTCATATTTCAATTATATGTTTTGGTTTTATTGAACCTTTGACAACTTTAGATTGAACACGAGTTTGACAACCTTGGACCCAATAATCAAAACATAATGCATGGATGAATCAAGATATTTCAATAGAAGCACTTTTTCAAAAGGTTACCAAATGAGTCTCTTAAGTTGTCCATCATGTACTACACACGAGCATATGTGTAGGTGGCATTCTCTTTGCACATAAGTCCTCCAACCTTTTACACTTGATGTTCCTTCCTCTTTTAGAGGACTTCGATAAAATAGGTTGATATAACTTGGGGTCCACTTGCTTAGCGTGGCTACACAGACTTTTATGCTAAGCTATAAATATGTTGACATCAAAGATGGAAGGGGCTGCGGTTTTGATTTAGATTTAGGCTCGAGATAGATTTCCTCATTTGCTATTGTTAAAGTGTTTGACAGTTTAATGTAGATGTAGGCCATAGCTGCATTTAGTAGACATATCTTGCGTGGATATTAATAAAGTCATATTTTATACACTTTCTATTGAGCAATTGGTGTATAATCTGTTAATCTTTATTGAAATTGCTAGAAATGGTACTTAAGTTTGCTTAATTTGTTGTTTCAGGTCCATGAGTGCTTAGATTGATAAAACATTAAAGTTAAAGAAGTTTTGAGCAAGATTGGTCCAAAACAGACCATAAACAGCCCAAAGAAGATTCAACGTTGTCAACCTACAAGGAGGAAATCAACAAGTGTGCAAATTTTCAATGTATACCGACATTCTAGGAATCAATGCCGCCAGCATTGAGGCGGCTTTGCACAACCATAGAACCAAAATCTTTAACACTAGTACCTACACCACCAATGTAGAAGAAGGATCTTACCAGCATCTGCAATTTACAATTTACACCGGCAAATGAGGAAGCATCGCCACCAGTGTTGGGATGGTGTTCGATAATCATAGAAAGCAAATTTTTAACACCGTAGCCAACATCGCTAGTGCACAAGTGACGAATACCTTACACCACCTCCTACGCCACCAACGTACATTATGCGACTGCTGGTGTATAATTTGGCAGTTAAGATTTCTGTGTTGTTTTTCATATAGATGAACTCTGTTTTGTATAAAGAGGGAAGGAAGTTTGAGGATGAAAAATAGAGAAGAAACTTAAGTGTTTAGAATAGTAGATTGCATATATCATATCTTAGTGTTGGAAAGTTGATCCAGACGCAAAGTATAGTGATTATGACACCTTGTACACACTTTTTATGGATTGATTTTGCAATTAACGGTCTACACAATTGAATTGGTGAAATCTGAACTTTACTTTGTTTTATGGAATTCAATTATCTGATATTATTGTTCATTATGAGTTCATTTGCAAGAATTGATCTATCTTTTGAGTTACATCCATGTTGTACTAAGTTGTCTTGGTGGGAATTAAATGAAACGCTAAGATTGCTAAGAGGATAGTTGTAATTATGTTATATGACTGTTAATACCATGGAATATTCATAGTGACTTCCTGTTATGAATTGAATTTTTGGAAAGAATTTGGATTGTAAGAATCTTGATAACTCAAAGAGAAATTAGGATTCAAAGGAAATCATGAATCAAGATTAATGAACAATAGCAGAAGCGGAGCAATTTGATCTGATTTAGAAACTATCATAATGATTAATGCAATTTTTTAAAGTTAATTTTTCACTAAGGGATTTGACATGATCTTCAAGGGTTAAAGATTCAATCTTGATTTTTAGGGTTTTCATAGGTTATCAAAGAACAAGAATTTAAAGATATGGATAAGAATATTGTTCGATCGGATCCACGAATAATAAAACTTAAATAGTTTGTGATTAAAATCATAGATCGATAGGATCCACGATTTATAAAACTACTCACTAGGTCAACTTAATCACATGATTCAATCAACAATGTTCATCGCA
Organism: Combretum micranthum; assembly: GCA_024138025.1. Classification (NCBI taxonomy): domain Eukaryota; kingdom Viridiplantae; phylum Streptophyta; class Magnoliopsida; order Myrtales; family Combretaceae; genus Combretum; species Combretum micranthum. Next base: position 110,811 of record JAMXBD010002691.1, on the reverse strand, counting down.
ATTCATAACAAAAGAATTGATAAGAACAATAATCAAAGAGAAACAAGATCTCAATAATTCAAAACCAACAAAAGGGTTTTTCACCACTCATAGAGTTCTCAAAGAATTATATTCAAAAACTATCTAAAACAAAAAAAATAAGATGACTATATATTAACCTTAACGAAAACATTAAAAAAAAAATGAAAAGTCATCCACCAGCCTTCATAATATTAGGAGTCTTTTTGAATTTCTTTATATCTTTTAGTTTTCCTTGTATTTAATGCATAGTTTGAATTTCTTTTATATCTTTTTGGTTTTCCTTCTATTTATTAGTTAGTTAAAAAAAAAAAAAAAGAAACGGAAAAGTCACAGATCAAACTTAGCACACAACGTACGTTTGTCAAGTATGCCAGCGGTGTTAATGAGTACGCTAGCAGCATTGAACAAGTACACCAACCGTGTTTGAGCTAACCTTAGAGAATTCGATTCTGTCTTTCTTCAACACCGCTTTAAGGCAGGCGGCATAGGGCTTTCGATTGCCAGCATAGGCCTTCTATCTTGAACAATTACAACTTTGAATCTTCCGCTTTCCTTTTCTATGACTTTGACCAACTTAAATCCTATCATTACCCCTGTGTATAAGTAGATTCGTCCTTGAATTTTGGTTCTTCAATCTCTGAAAATCTGGATCTAAATTAAAATTGGTCATCCTGCTAGTCCATACAAACAAACTCCTTAAGCCTTTTATCTTCTTAACATGCATCGTCTTGGCCTGTTGTTCCTATTCATAGCTCATAGGAAGTAGCTTGTATGTCTTCCCCCAGTGCTGAATAGTGTACTCATTCTTGTACCCACCAAATATGGCTCGAATGTCATACTGCCATGGTCTTCCAAGAATCAAATGTGTAGCATTCATGGGTACTACATCGAATAGTAAATCATTAGTATATTCACCAATGGAGATAGGTACACGGACTTATTTGTGCACATGAATAGCTCCCTAATGATTAAGCCAATGTAGAGCATATGACTTTGGATGCTACTCCACCTGCAATCCCAATTTAGAAACTAATCCAGCAGAAACAATAATGGCATAGCTGCCTATATCAATCATAGTCAAACATGATTTTTCATGCACCAAACTCTGAATGTAGAACATATTAGTCCTATGATCTAGAATAGCTTTATCCTGCTCAAGCACTAAAGTCAAAGGCACATCGGTATGTTCTCTTCTTACACTTCTTCCTCACTACTCTTCTTCTCCTCTTCCTCGTTCTCAATTTTATTGTCTTTTAAGACCATAATTTGCTTGTTAGGTCATTGAGAAGCAATGTGACCATGCCCCAAACACTTAAAACACTTGATCTCTTGACTCCTTTTCCGTTATGTTTGATCATAAGCTTTATCTTCCACCTCTTTCCCTTTATTCTTCTCAATACTAACCTCTTTCTTCTTGTCCTCATCATATTTACTATGATAAGATGATTTTTGAGATCATCTACACTAATTTCTCTCAACCCTACTAGCTAACTTAATCACATCCTCTAAGGTCTGATATTGTTGAATCTCAACAACACACTGACGATATTCATTTTGAGTCCATTAATGAACCCAACTGTAGATTCATAAGTAGATTCTTGAATATCACATCTCGCCATTAAGATCTCAAATTTTTTCACATATTCCTTAACACTCCTTTTACCTTGACTCATAGATTGCAACTCCATTAGCAATTCCTGTTTATAGTAATATGGCACAAACCTTCGCTTCATCAACCTTTTCATTAATGCCCATGACTGCACTTTTTCTTCATCTACCCTTCGTCTCTCAATCTGCAATTTATCCCACCATAAGCTAGCATAATAAGAAAATGCTAGTGGTGTCATTTTCACCTTTGTACGCTCATCCCATTCATAACAATCAAACACTTTTTCTACCTTAGCACCCAATCTAAAAATTCTTCTGGTTTACTACTTCCAGTAAATGTTGGAATTTTCAATTTGATGCTTTCAATCCCCTTACTCCTTTCATCTCTACCTCCTCACCTCCTATGTCTATCACTATTCCCATTAGACTCTTCACTAGAGTGTCTTCTATGGCTAGATCCACTTTGACTCCTCTTATCTCTCACCTCTAATCTCTCCAAAATTCTTCTAACATCCTCCTACATTCTATTAACCCCCCTCCGCAATTGAGTAAATTCTTGCCTTGTCACAACATCTCCATCACCACCATCATTGTTAATATTATTCCTCCCTTTAACCTAACATTGTTGCTATTCACACTACTACCATCATCAGACACCATCTCTTCAACCAATCAATAGCAACAACACAACATAATTTCCTACAACAACCAAAACCAATTAAAATCACAAAGCAAAAGTCAATCAACCTGAGTTTAGTCCGCGTCGAACAACAATCTATGCTCTAACCTGGGACCTGTGGGTTATGGGCTCATGCCAACCTGATTCAATAGGAACCACGCCAACCTGTGAACGAGACCCACAATCGAGATCTAGAAACAAAACCCCTGGATCATCTAAGAAAACTGATGGAAACAGTGACCCATTGCCTATGTTTAGGTAAGAACCTTAGTATAGTCGTAGACGCTACAACCAGTGATGGCAAACCGATTGATAAGCAAAAGAGTTGAACGCCACGGGAAACTCCCAATAAGTTCAAAAATGAATTCATTGAAGAATTCTAAGGAGGAAAATCTCAAATTTCATTCATCATAAGATATCTCATATATGTTACATCTCATAGGTTTATATAGGCTTTTAATTAGCCTAAAAACTAAGCTACAATAAATAAGGAAAAATAACCTATTAAAAACTCCTAGGGATATGTAAAGACAAACTTGACAACTAAATAAGGAAATGTGAAAAGACATAAAAACTTAAATATCCCTAATAAATACAATAAATATCACTAAGAAAATAATAAATATCTTGAAAAGACATAAACTTAAATATGATATGAATATATATACATATTTTTTTTTTTGTGTTGATGCCATCTAATCCTCATCAGGATTAGGGGAACTTGATTTATGGCACTAACCAATTATAGAATTTGAAGATTCATAATCGTAAATTCAATTCTACTTATAATTTGTTTAGCGGAAGCTAATAGATTGTTTTGTGATTGAAAAGATTATAAAACATAAATATGATTTTAAATCTTTGATAGTTTCATATGAATAGCCACAAGTCTAATAGTTAATATAACATGATTATAGCTTGATTAGCAAGATTAAGGTTGATTCTATGTTCCTACTTTCAATCATTATACATCTTTTAAAAGCAACCTCTAGTTAATCTTTAGCTACAAGTAGAATTTAGATATTTTAGAGTTAATTAGTTAATTCTCTTTCAAATTGATTACCTAAATATTAATAGAAGTTAATACAAGTTTAGTAATTAATTACTCCTCGTAGGAACAATACTCAACTCATCACTTTATTACTTGGTTCAACCCAGTATACTTACTAGAGAATTCACCCTTACTTTTATATTAACATTTTCAGTGAATTAAATATGAAGATGTTACATTATTCCCTACAAATCACCAATAGCAGCTGGTACAGATGCCTTCAGCGTGTGCTTGAGGACTTGTCATGGTAGATGTCATCTCCAATAGGTAGAGCAGACATAATTAAATAAATATTTAAGTCTTCCTTTAAATCTTTCACTTACTCATGCTTCTTTCTCAAATAGTGCACATTTATCTTTAATTGGTCATACTTTACCTTCATTGGACCTAATTGACTATAGTACACTTTTGGTGGATCGATCTTTCTTATACCTTACTTCACTTGCTCCCATTAAGCTTAGATGTGCGGCTTCATCAGACATGGGTAAGGAAGTTACATAAGTAGATCTTAGACATATTTCATTAGATGTAAGCAAATCCATTAATACTTCCCGAATCAAAGAAGAAGATGGATGATTTGGCGAGCCACTACCTGAGAGGTGACATAGACGACATCATTAAATATTTTCTAGTTTCTTTCTTTGTGGTTCGAGATTATATATCTATATTAAGTACTCTTTCTTTTTATATTGCATGTAAATAGAGTTGTAAAGTTTCAATATCAATATGTTTGAACATACATATTGTCATATGTTATTGTTTTTCATTGAGTTAAAGATTATATCTTGAAATCAAAGTGATTGAGATTCTTAAAATATATTGTGCCAAATAAGGTGATATTGTAGAGATATGCTTTATTGTGTTGAGAATGTTAAGGATTTGATGGAGTCATATGTTAAGATTGTACTAAAGCTTATTTTGTTGTTTAGGGTGCTTAGTTTGTTGGTTTGACATCAATTTGACATTTGGTTTATATTTATTTCAATAAAACTATTCATAAAAAACGGTTATAGATGAAAAAAAGACATTTTTTACTTATAAATAGACCATACAAATCCGATATAGAATAGAGGTCTATTTGTTTCATCTATGTGGAGATGGTACACAAACTTTTTCAAATAGCCTGTTTATCAAGAAACAGACAATACAAATAAAAAATAGATAATTTTACTTATAAAAAGATCAAACAGATCAAATGTAAATAAGACACAGATATATATCAGATACAAATGAAATATAGACCATCTAAACAAACCTTAGATTCAAATGTAGATCATATAAATAAAAAACAAACCATCCAAACAAACCCTTGGTATATTTTAAGGGTTAATGTCACAGATGATATTTGAACTTTAAAATTAATCGATTTAGTACCTAAAAAAACTTTTCGTGTATGCTAATAATACTTCTATCAAATTGGCTAACACTGTCATTTAATATGGTGTTTTTTAACTAATATGGAGAAGGTATTGTTGACATGTACAAAAAGTTCATTTATGTACTAGATTGATTATTTTTAAAATTCAGGTAACTAATTGCATATTTTATCAAAATTCAAGTACCATTCATAAGATCCACCTGATATTTTAATTTGGCAGGTTGTATTGTATTTTTCTTAGGTCATGAAAAATTATGTTTATTGGTACAAGAGCTAGACAACAATATGGTTAGGGAAAAACTCCCATGTTAAACATGCAAATTTTGTATTCCAAATATAATGAACAAACTTGTAGATGCAAATTTGCTTTTGTAAAACTCCCATGTTAGTTTGAACTATTATAAACAAAACATACGAATTTCACTTACATGGAAATCATATGTTTAAGATATGATTTCAAATAAGTTTTGGTTATTATTTTGTTTAAAGCCTATTTTGGTAAATATTCTAAAAAAAATCTAAAATAATAAAAAAATTCATTATATAACCGCCATACAATAATATATATTTATATATCTATAACATGTATAGCTATGAGTTTATCATATACATAATATATCTGTCACATCATAGACGTATTACTAATGGACGCAATGATTGATCGCCAAACATTAGATATCAGCCATCTGGTGATACAATACATGCATTAGGTACTCGGGAAAAAGGACACCCATATTGAATGTGGCCACCTCATCACATTCATTTTGCAATCATGAGGATTTAACCTTTCAAATTAAACGAAAGCAGAAACAAGGTTTAAATTCACAAAGGGCGACATAGTATGAAAATTGGGTTTCAAGTGTAATCTCGAAGCCAACCAATATTTTAAAGATCAAGATGGTGCAACACAACCGAGAGAAGAAAATGATTAAGATGAATGGAGCTTTGATCCCAATTTGGATTATTTGTCCCTCCCCCTTCTATGGAAAAATGAAGGAATGGGAGATGGACACGAACATGAACACGGACAATGATGGGGTTAAGCTTAAACACAACAACAACCCGATACATACAACATGGATGACACAATGGATAATCTAAGATAGGTAACCAAGGTCTAATTAGAACATAAGGAAATTGCTCAAATCTATGGGGATAAGATCCTTGTTTCTCATGTTATGATTTTTATTTCTGTATCGTCTTCTTGTCCATCTCCATATTTGTCTACTAAGCTAAAGTAGTTTGTTTAGTAATGTGCCATATCATTTTTTTCCGGTATAAATTGTAGACTCTGTTTTGGAATGCTAAATAACAATCTTCAGGTAGCAGTGCTTCCATTATTGCTAGTTAAAATGCTGTCCAATTTTTTAATTGTTCATCCATCTCTTTTATGAGTTTTTCTTTTGTTTGTTGTGGAAAACTAATCCCATATTCTTCGTCTATATATGTTCTGTTCACCTAATGTCGTACATGAACCATTCTGGTGGTATTGATTGTATATATTCATTTTAAATCATCAATGTCTTTCCAGCTTATTTTGTCTCATGTCCCCATACATATGTTTGAATAATAGCTTTGATGATTGTTTTGAATTTGGATATTTTAAAATATTAAGGACTTCTAGTAACACAATTTAGCAGTCCATAGTCTAGAAAGTCTTAATGTAGTTGAAATGAAAAATACTAGGATTCAGATAAGTCAATTATCAGTTGTTAACAACTTTCTCAATGCTTTAGGATTTTTTTTCAAAGCCTTGTTACTAAATACAAAATAATGGGAGCTAACTGCAACTTATCCCTCGTTGAAGTGGATATAATATGACTACTTCTTTTAATTACCTTTTTCCACTCATAGACTCCCTAAAATCTCATAAGACACTGGCTTTTAGGAATGAGACAACGAAAGGAAGCCCTTTCAGTAATTAAATTAGGTTGAACATTGAACATTTTAAAGATTGATTAGGCTTTTCATTCTTGCTCCATGTTTCATCATGGATCAAATATCCATTGTTATCATAGAATCAAGGATCATCTTCTCTTCACACCACCGCCAAGTTGCAACAGGAGATACATTATACAACGATCGAAACCCATCCATGTTAATAGTGTAATTGTAAAATAAGTTTGTACAGGGTCATTTTCATAATTAGACTTTTGGCCTAATTTAATGCCATGAGTTGGTTTTCTAGGCTAGTGACAGCACTTAGAAGACTCAGTCTAATAAGAGATGTCATAAGGAGTTAGGCTTGGTAGGCAAGAAACAGAGATTGTCTGACTAGTTCATTCCACTCTAAGCTAATTTGGTTTTCGCGTGTGCAAAAAGTAGACTTAAAAAATGTCTTCTTGGGTTAATTGGGGCTTTGTTTAGCTAAATTAAGGTTTATGTGAACTAAAATAAGCCTTCATCCTTTTTTATATTGAAAATGAGCTTCTTTATATATCCATCAAGGCCATTTCCCACCCAGCCCAGCCTACTTCCATAAGAAAAGAATGCTTCAATCTCAGCCGTCAGATCATTAGGAACGATCTAAAGCTACTATCAGCTTCCAACATCTATAAATAGGAGACTACTCTTCTCACTTGAGAGAATTCGGTGTATTGCTAAGATCGAGAGCAACATGGAAACTCTGCTGAAATAACTATAAAAAGAATCAAAGCAACTACTTCACGAAGAATGAGTCAAGAACGATTGAATCTATCTGATTTGATCTTCTATCACACTTGCACATTTGAGAAACCAAGTTTACCTGTTCTTCTCCCCACGCTTCTCTCTACGATATTCTATACATGTCATCAGTTTAAGACTTCTTTCAAGTCAACCACCATACCTATCGCACATGATCGACTAGCTATAGCAATCCCACCACACATTATTTAGCAACTTCACTGGGGAGAGAGTAAGTTCTTGACAAAAAAGGCACCTCCACACAATAGAGTAGGACAAGAAGCAAACCCCCACAATCAAGACAATCGGCCTGATACTATTGAGAAAACCCAAGTTGTAGATGATGATACTGCCCCTACGGCTATGCAGATACCCGCAGTGAATAATGCGCTCTTGATATGCACTATGCAAGAGAATATTGAGGCTCTCAACCAATTTTTTGAATGTTTTTAAGCAATTCCTACCTAGTATGGTAGGAGCTGCTACTACATCGAGAAGTACACTTCCTCGTAAAACTTTGCCTACATCAGGCATGCAAGCGGCTGGTATTGTGCCAACTACTATTGTCCTAGAGGATACTTGCCATAAGGCCTTGCATGATGCTCAACAGAAGCAAACTACTATTCCCGCTACTAGAAATGAAGGAGGACACTAGTAGGAGCCATTACAGCCTTTGCTGCCTCCACTCCAATAGTTCTCATGCCTAGTATTGGAGAAGAGGCAAAGGTCCATCTTGGAGACTCATCCTCCTCTGGATGCAATGCCCAACCTCTTACAGTTGGCGTAGCTAAGCCTCACAGCATCATTCCTACTCTTCAAGTGACAGTTAATATATCATCTACTTCCGAGTCATATGTGACAAAAGAAGAGCTCAAAAAGTAACTGAGACAGGTGCAAGCTACATCTACTACTAGCATCATTAACCTAAAGCTTCCATACCCACAAAGGATTGCAGAGAAGCCCTATCCTAAGGACTACACTAGTCCAACGTTTGTCAAATTCAATGAAAAGTAGGATAATGCTAAGGAGCACCTTCTCAAGTTCATTAAGACTCTTGAAGTCTATGGACTTATGATGACTTGAAGCTCAAGAAATTTTCTAAGTCCTTAACAGAGAAGGCATACACCTGGTATGTCAATTTCGCCCCTAGCTCTATTGATTCATAGGGGACTATGTGTAGAGTGTTTCTTCAGAAATTCTTTGAAACTCTAGAACTAATGACATTGATTGACATAGGGCATGTCAAACAATGGTCAAAGGAAGATCTGATGGAATTCATTAAGCATTTTAGGGAACGCTCCTTAGATATTGAAGATATGTGTGACGAAAAAGAACTTGTCAAAATCTACATCAAGGGTATGTTCATGGAGTATGCTGTGCACCTGGAGAATTTATCACTCAGATCCTTCTCGACATTAGTAGGAAATTCTTAAAGGAAAAATAATTCTATCATCAAGCAAAGGATTGTCTCAAATAAGAAGCGACAGCAATCAGTGAGCACTGCTCAAGGGAGATGCTTCCGGGATAGTAAGAAACCCATAAGAGATAGTGCTTAGGAAGTTCCATCTTTCCCATGCTATGGATAAAGTTCATATTGTCCTTAACTGATGGTTAAAGGATAGTTTCCTTAGATTACCAAGGGTTGAGCGGGAACGCATTGTACAAGAGAAAGGAGATGCAAACTTCTATAGGTTCCATAGGATGGAGGGATACCTAACAAAATATTGTCAAATGCTGAAGAGGATTTTTAATGAGAAGGTCCACAATGGTAAACCTGAACTTGAAAACAACAATGCACAGATGATGGATGATAAAAGCACAAAGAGTGAATAACATTTCTTATTTGGATGATATTAGCTATATACTAAAGAAAAAGTTGTCTACTACTTACTTTTATCTTGCAATAAGAAGAAGAAATAAAGAAAATGATAATGGAAATGCAATTTTTTTTCCTTCCATCCATGTTCTTCTATACTTGCTTACATCAATGTCTATAGCACTTTTGATAACCATTACAAAGAAAGAAATTTGTAATGGTTGGGGGCGATTCCCTTTAAGTTATAGTTCAGTGGACATTGCCACCAGAATGAACACACGAACATGGTTAGCATCGCTATCTAGTGTTCTTCACCAGGAATTGAAATGATTTCAGCTGTGATGAGTTGAAAAAACTCCATAGTATCCTTAGCAGCCGTAATGCCATTTTGTGTATTTGAGGTCGAAGCGACCTCATCTATGGTTGATCAAAGCGATCACTTCATGGTAGTCGCTATTGCTTGGTAGAAGCATCTACTCCTAAGCATGCAGGGGGTGCAATACCCATTTTCTACTATCTTATCTATGAGATAGAAGCGATATCAGCCGTGATGAGTTGAAGTAACTCCCCAGTAGGCTTGGTAGTCATAATACCATTTTGCATAATCAAGGTTGAAGCGACCTTATCCATGGTTGATCGAAGTGATCACTTCATGGTAGTCATATCGCTTGGTACAAGCATCTACTCTTGAGCATGTAGTGGGTGCAATGCTCATTTTTTGCTACCTCATTTATGTGATCGAAGTGATCTCAACTGTGATGAGTTGAAGCAACTCCATAGTAGGCTTGACATCTATGACGCCATTTCGTAGAGACAAGATCAAAGCAACCACATCAATGGTTGATTGAAGTGATCACTCCATGATAGTTACTATTGCTTGGTAGAAGCATCTACTCTTGAGCATGCATTGGGAGCAATATCCATTTTTCTACTACCTCATTTACGAGATCAAAGCGATCTCAGTATTGATGAGTTGAAGCAATTCGACAGTAGGCCTGGCAGCTATAACACCATATCGTAGAGACGAATTTGAAGCAACCTCATCCATGATTGATCGAAGTGATCACTTCATGGTAGTTGTAATACCTATTCTGCTACATTGTTCAAGAGATCAAAGTAATCTTAGTTGTGACGAATCGAAGTGACCCCATAATAAGCTCAACATTTGTAATGCCATTTCACAAAATCAAGGTCAAAGTGACCTCATACATAGATGATGGAAGTGATCACCTAATGGCAGCCATAACATCATTTCGCAGCATTGAAGTCAAAGCAACCTCCCCTATGGTGATTGAAGTGATCACATCATGACAGCTGCAACTACTCGGTATAAGCATCTATTCCTAAACATGTCGTAGGAGTAATGCTTCTTTCTATAACATTGTCCATGAGATTAAAGTGATTTTAATCGTGAAGGATTGAAGCGGTCCCACAACAAGTGTGGTAGTCGTAATGCCTTTTTTTGCAGAGTAAAAGTTGAAGTGACCTCGACGATGAATGATGGAAGACCTCATCCAACTTTGAACAAGAGGTAGGACCAATACCCCTTTCCTTTTGCAATTCATCCAGTTGTCGGTTCAAAGCAATATTATCATGTAGGATGGAAGCAAACCCATGATAGCCAAACTACCTCAAACATTTTGTCTTGTCAAAATACACAAATAAGAAGTAATAGCTTAATATGAGTTGCTGCCCCATCATATAATGACGCACCATCAATTGGAGGAGAAGAAGTTGATACATGAGCTTTCTGAGGTTTTCTTGAACATGACTACTACGGGAAGCATTTACCTATATTTGAGAATAACCGCATAATATAGGCACTTGAATGTGAAGCATGCTTAAGCAATGTACCTATGTTGATACTCATAGATGGTGTACTTGTCTTGGTACTCATAGGCAATGTATTTCCAATGCAAAGAGAACAATAAGCATGCTAATATGATGTTTAGTTGACAATGACAAACATGAGTTCTACATGTCTTCAAAGGTACTATGTCACCCAGTCTCGTTGAGAACACTTAAAAGTATACATGTAGATCTCTTGAAGCATGTTTGCTATGAAGTGCCACTACAATGATGGCAGAGTAAATCCTTGTAGACATGGTGGGATGCTTTATTAGTAGATTTGATCTTAGTAGCTGAATGATGATGTCTCACTACTAAAAGGAATATATCCTGACAAAGTGTTGATGACAATTGAAGCAAATATCCATTGGTGGAGTAAGCACCCATTGTGATGATAGAATGATAATGTGAAGCAAACACCTATTGGTGGAGTAAACACTCACTACCTGAGTAGTGATGCTTTGTTAATGAAGTGAAACCTAAACTCTTTTCTGGGAATGACTCGAGGCCTATTACTTAGTAAAATTCTAGTTAGACTCAGAGATGTAGAGTAACAATTTGGATCACATGTGCACCCGTATCAAAGCTAAAAGAGGCAAAGTACCAAAATAACACGTCTACTCGTGGGTCATGCCAAAAGGTTGATGCCAGAGTGATACAGGATTACTTGTGGGCTCGTGCCGAGTCTAGTAGAGACCGGATGCTAGAGTAATGCAGAATTATTCGTGGGGCCGTGTTAAGTGTAGAGGAGATTGGGATGGTAGCACGACCCATATCAAGGCTAGAAGCAATCGAGTACTAAAGTAACACAAGTCCACTTGTGGGTCGTGCCAAAAGAACAGTACCAAAGTAACACGAGATTACTTGTGGGCCTGTGCCAAGTCTAACAAAGAATAAGAGAGCTAGGGCAACACTTAAGCCCATTATGAAGCCCATAAACAACAAAACGTGATTCTATCAGCCTGTAAATAGATCAATATAAGTTTTTTTTCAAAAAAGGAAAATAATGCAACAAAAAAAAATCAATGATTACAAAAATTGGAAAGAAAAAAAAAAATCTATGCTTCAGATGAACCTTTGGATTCAAGAAGTTTAGGAAACATCGTTGTAACCCCTAACTTGTTTGTCTGAGTTTTGGCATCTGGATTTTATCTATGATCTATCAGCTAGAGAATCAGAATTTTATCTATATCATGTAGAGTTGCTGCCATTAATTACCTTGGTCAAAGAAACTATTGATATATGCGACATTAAATGATCTAAAGGTAAAGGTAACAGTGCGTAACAAAAAAAAAATAGTAATGAAAAGGGGGACAGATATTAGACGTAAAACTACATTAAAAATAAAGAAAGGATATCTTTCATCGTCTTTGAAAAAATTGATGAGCAATTAATTAATAAAAGCCAAAATCTTTCACTACCATTGTGTCATTGTTGTTTGCTATGATAATTGGTTCCTTCTGATTGCATGTCATAATTTCCATTAGTAATTAGTGAAGGTTGCTTCATCGAATCAAAGAAACCAGAAGTTGTCATTGCCATTGATAATTGTCAATGTTGTTTCTTGAGCCCACCTATGACTATATATTGTCACAGACCACTAATCTCCATCTCAGATCGTCGATTGCCGTAATCAGTGGACATGTTGTGGTCAATTTGATATTGTTGAATGCTATCATATGGGTATTAGTCTGTAATGCTTGCTAAAGAATTAAAAAAAAAAAAAAAGAATGCCAAATCGGGGATGATTTATAAGAAGAAAAGGGAACTTTGTTGTTTGTCTAAGGCATGGAAGACAAAGAATGAAAAGTGAAATAGCGAAATATATTGAATGTCATCTTAAATGGTAATAATGAATAATGGTCCAGAATTAAAGTTTTCTTTTTGGAGACTATTGGGTTGACTTTCCAAAAAAAAAAAATATATATATATATACACATATATATATGAAGCGGGGAATATTTACAAGATTATCCTTTGTTCATACCATGGGGCCTTTGCCTTCACACCCTCATGCTACCTCCGCATATCCCAACATAATTTTTTTCCCCTTGTAAGGGGTAGTATGTTATCACGTTTTTGTTTGCTTCAAGGCTTTACCCTAGAGCTTTGCATCATTTACGCGACAGGATTTTCTCAATTTACCACTGTGCTTTGGAGTTTATTTTAATGCTTTTATTCAGTTATTAAGCATTATAAGAAGAAGAAGAAGAAGAAGAGAAGAAGAAAACAAGATGATCGTCATAAGATCAATATGAAATAAATGCAAGGAAATGAATCTCTCAATAGTAGTTCAAAAAAAGAAGGCCATTTCACATTACTTCAATCCATAAAAGAAAAGCATATAACATATTGGTCCACATAGTAACCTAAGTACTTATGCGACAACGAAATTGCTTCATCGGATATTCTACAACAAGTTTAAAGAAGACTACTTCTACTTACTTTACCTCATCCACAAATACAATAAGTTTGGATCATGGACAAATATAAGAAGTATTAGCTATATCAATGCAGTACACAACTTCATATCAAGTGCAACTTCTTATCAATGTTCGATAACAACTCTGAAGTTAAATCTACTTAATGAAATGCCCAAAACCCTCTTTATGGCTTTGCTAGAGGAGCTTTTGGCTAGGGGAAAAATGTAAGAGTCATTTTGGTAATTAAGCTTTTAGCCCTATCTCTCCCTAAAAGGTATTCTAAACATAACATTCCACTGCATACAATATTAAAGCTTAAGATTGACATTTCTTAGTCATACAAAAACTTCGACACCATATACAAGGTATACTTTTATATCCAAAGGAGACACCACTGGGATATGTTGTTTAAGTTAGAGATACAATGATTAAGAAAATACTTAAACATTCATATTCATAGCTTAAAAGATCAATAGTTTTACAATATCATAGGAGCATTCTCCCTATAAAACTCCAAAATAAACATAGTCTTACTTAAATAGGTAACTATAACCAAAAGATTTAAAAGGAAATCTAATATGAGATCTTTGAATAGAATTCTCCCAAAAGCATAGGTCCTACCCGGATGATAAATGTGGTCTCAAGTGCAAAAACAATAAACTTGCCATATCAAAATTCTATTGGGGATAAGCACAACTAGCTTAGTGAGATATTCCTTACGCAAATATACCCATGACAAAACAATTAAATTAGTTTATTAGCAAGCATATGTAATGTAACATCCAAATGATCAAACTAATATATACGACTATCCTGTGATATATGCAGAATAGATTTGCACCCTCCATTCGGGATTGGGGAATGCTTTGAATGGGTCCAATGACCTTATTAAAATTTATGCATGTCTTAGGGTTCCAATCAACCATACTACTAGTCTTCAGGTTTTCCTTACCCAAAGTGATCGATCCGGCTCGGCTATACCATGAGGTCGTAATCCCCGAATGCCCTAATCTTTCAAGATGTAGCTAGGCAACTTACCTTTCTGGTCCCACGCAGAGGAGTAGTATCGAAATGCGAATATGATTCTCTAAGTGATATGCATGATTAATTAATTATAAGGGATTGTCGAATTCATAATTAATCTCATTTGAGGTGATCAACCAATATTTGCACATATAACATCAAACATAAAGACAATTTACATTAATCAACCAATCGAGTTTTGATATACTTATCATTCTTTGATCATACATAACGAATGACATACATAATTTTCATGATAACTTGCATGCATATCAATTCTTATCTTTTCTTAATATTTAGTGCTCTACTTTACAAGCACATACACAAATACGCACATGCACAAATACATAAAACATAAAGAAAAACTCACTCGGTAATGGGATCTTTATTAGTAGAAGTAATCCTCAGGAAAGAGAAGGTCTTGGTCCTCATTATCTAAACAAAAAATACCTAAAATAAGTATTTCATCCAAGTTCTACTTAAATTTTCTAATTCTATTTTGCTATTTTTGTCAAAATTTGGATTATGTGAAATTTCAACTTAAAAAGGCCATAACTTACTTATTTTAACTCAGAATTTCACATACTGGTAGTTTTTTCTACTTACTCGAAAAGATCTATCTATTTATAAGATTTTTTTTTTATTTAAAGTCATTTGGGTTCAAAAATGGGTCAGTATAGCTTTGACATGAAAATTCCAACTTTCAATTGTATTTTTTGAAATTCTATTTTATTCAAAAATTCTATAGCAAACACTAAGACATTCTATATACTTAATATATATATAGACTTATATTCTATGCATGATTCTAGTGGTGTTGTCCAAACAATGAGTTTTTCACAAAACAATTTATTCTAGAAGTTGAAAAAATGAAGTTTATAAAATTTTTTTCAAGTTGGTGGAAGGAAACTAATTTTTAGATCGTTACAAATGGGTGTTTCTTATTATAACTATATTTTCCTAACTTCATAAAATGAATTTACAATTTAAAAAACTTGATTCCTTATGTTATTGGTAAATTTTATTTTCTAAGTGGGTTTTTAAACTTAGTGAGTTGATGTAACTTGGCTTGAAAATTTTGTTTTATTCTTAGCATCTATCAAGTGTTGGTATAACCATGTAAATAATTTTTTAAGGAAAATTTGCATAGCAAAGAATTATCAATAGTAAAATTTATAAAAATTTACTTTAACAATTTGGAACTAATGTAGTTAAACCATTATCCTATGTTGTAGTGAGAATTTCCGTTAAGTGTCAAAATCATGTTTCTTGACAGTTTAGTCCTACTTTTAAAGTGAAAGAAAATAACTCATTTTATTTCTTTGAAAATTTATTAAGACAACATTATGACCATGTATGAATATAAACTTGTAGCTATGTTGTATGATAAAAATAACTCTTATAAAAAATAAAAGACATAGAGAATTTAATAAGCATATAAATGTAAAATAAAAAATTTAGAAGTCCTAACTTGCATCAAGACTTCCCAAAACTTAGATATGGACAATTTTCATAAAAGGAAAAGAAAGAAAATTATTCAAGTCTTAGATTTTTATTCAAGTCTTTCCGGGACTTAGAAATGGACAAGTCACATAAAGAAAAGCAAGAAAATAATAAGAAAACATGGGAGTCTTAGATTTATGTCAAGCCTCCCCAGACTTAGATTATGGACAAGTCCTAAAAATGTTTTGGCTTGATGAGTATAAGTCTAAGACTAAAATGACTAATCTTAATTATTCGTAAGAAATAAAAAATAAGCAATAAAAATTAGAGCATTAAATAAAAGTTAGGTTAGTGAGCATTTAGGCTTTATAGATAAACATATTACATATATTTACTAACATATACAAAGTTAATGTTAAAAGTAAGAATACAATTTATCACACACATCAACAAGAAATTAACATGACATGAATAATATGTTGTTTTCACATTCCCAATCCCTAACATATTCTCATAGGGATTTTTATTTGGAAACCATAACACACATATTTTTCATGTCACATAACATAAACTAAGGAAGGGGTTTAGGATAGTTACCTTAAAGAAGAAAAATGGAAATATGTATGGTGTGGGAGGAAGAGAGATTCACGTGAAAGGGAGTGGAGAGGGAGAGGAGAGGAGAGAGGTTTTGAGTTTTGGTTTTGGTAGAGTTTTGTTATATGTAGAAGAAGTGTGTAAAAAATGAAGAAGAGAAGGGTATTTATAGAAAAAGTTGGAGGAAAATTAGAGTTAATTAAACAAATAAAAAAGAAAAGAAAATAGAGGGTATAGAGGGGGAGAGTGGCCGACCATTTAGAGAAAGAGAGGAAGAGAATGATTAAAAATGAATTTTTATAAAGAAAAGTAAGTAAAGTGTAAGAGAAGTTTAGTAAAAAGTAATATTGGAAATGTAAATGTAAGAAATAGGTTTATAGGTTATAAGAGATAGATTGTAAGAAAAAGTAGAGATAAAGGAATAGTAATGAATAGTAGACTAGATAAATAAAATATCAATAGTAAGGAAAATACGCTTAAATGCACTATATCTTATATTTTTAGATGCAAAAAAAAAAAAAAAATTGTAACTAATATTTCACGATTCCTCATCTCATTATAAGTCTAAATATATTATCAGAATTTTTACTATTTTACATACGGGAACCCCGATTTCATAAACTGATCCCGTTGGGGTCCGATACGAGTGAGTTTTTAGCAAATATGATCTTTTAGACTATAACACATTATTTCGGACTATAATCCAATGTTATTTCAATTTTACTATTTTAGGATTTTGAGTGCGAGATTGCCGGATGTAAATTCACTATACTTAATATAGAACTAGATTGACTTTAGGGGTCCAATCTGACTTTCGATTATTAGGATTTGCTTATAATTACCATAAAATCTAGGGGTTTATAGGTCCAATTTAATGTCACGAGTTGGTCTTCTAAGCTAGCGATAGGGCTTAGAGGATCGAGTCCAATAAGGAATGTCATAGGGAGATTCGACTTTGTAAGCTTATAATAGAGATCGTCATACTATTTATTTCACTCTTGGCCTAATTTGGTTTTCTCATGCATGAAAAGTAGACTCAAAAAATGTCTTCTTGGGTTAATTGGGGCTTCGTTTAGCTAAATCAGAGCTTATGTGGACTAAAATAAGCCTTCGTCTTTTTAATATTGAAAATGGGCTTGTTTTATATAATAAAAAGCCATCAATCCCATTTCTAGCCGACCCACTTCTATAAGAAAAGAAAGCTCCAATCTCAACAAATGGATCATTAGGAACGATCCAAAGGCTAGCATCAACTTCCAACATTTATAAATAGGATGCTGTTCTTCTCATTTGAGAGAATTTGGCATATTGCTAAGATCAAAAGCAATGTGGAAACTCTACTAAAATAACTTTAGAAAGAATGAAAGCATCTACTGAATGAAGAATGAGTCAAGAATGATAGAATCTATTTGATTTGATATTCTGTCACACTCACGCACTTGAGAAGTAGGGTTTGCTTATTCCTCGTCCTACGCTTCTCTCTATGACATCCTACATGAGTCATCAGTTCAGGACTTCTCTCAGGTCGACCACTACGCCTACCCTACATAATCGATAGAATTGACTTATATTTTATAAAATGACCTAATGTAATGAAAAATTGATTACAATACAAGAGCAAGAAAGTCCAGTGTGATACTTTTATTGGGTTTGATGATGAGTACTGTTGCAAATTGTTTCTATTGTTAATTTTTCAATAAAGAGTCTCATACACAATGAGCAATTAGAGAACCCATAATTGAAGTGGTAAAAATTATAAAATGAAAAAAAAACTCGTTTTCTTTTCTCTCTTCCCTTTTCTCTTAGTGCACGATAGCATCCCTATGCTAACATACCGTTTCATCATGTGTGAAGAATCGAATCAGAGAGAAAAGAATTCTCAACCTAATAGTAATAATAATCAATTGACTGATTTTTCTAGGGAAAACCCACAACAATTAATTTCGATAAACCTTAGTTCTACATAAGTTTTATCCAAACACCTAACCATTGAAATACAAACCCTAAATTACGATAACAATGGTAAGGATTCAAACGAAAGTCAAAACCCTAAAGATCATTCTCCTAATTGTGTGGGATTATTCAAATCAAACCGTATGCGATCAATCTCACTATGTTCCCCCTGCAGTTACTAATGGGGCCAGAGTTACTCCATTGAAAACTATGAAAATCATCAAAGAAGCAGATCGTTGGAAGAACGCCTTAACTGGTTGTGTATTTGGTCATCAACCACGATTCAAGAAACTAAAGAATTTTGCTTTCAATCGCTAGAGGTCCATTGGCTTTGTTAGTGTTAAAATGGTTAAGATTAACATTTTTATGTTTCAATTTGACTCAGTAGAAGGAAAATTGAAAGCATTGGAGGATGGACCCATTACATTTGGTCAACACCTACTATTGCTGCAAGAGTGGAAAAGAAAAATGGCTTTTGATATGAGTGATGTATCTACAATCCCCATTTGGATTAAACTACCAAATTTACCATGGGAATATTGGAGCAAAGATTTTCTGAGTTCAATAGCCAACCTTTGCTGTAAGCCCCTATTTACTGACCAATGCATCGGCACTAGTGCTAAATTGTCATATGCTAAGGTTCTTGTTGATATGGATATACAGGGAGATTTTCCTAACTTTGTTACCCTTGAGGATGAATCTAGCATGCAATTCCCACAGTCTGTTAAGTATGAATGGAGACCAATATTCTATGCTAAATGTCACTACTTAGAGAAATGGATTGAAGGATAAAGTAGTTTAGAAATGGATTGAAAAAACTAAGAAGGAGAACCTGAATGTACCATCAACTTCTACTAAGAAAGAAGTAGAGGAAAAGATAGAATCTATTAATCCAGAGATCCTTAAAGAAATTGAGTCAGCTTTAACTTTAAGTATTGACAAAGGAACCATTATAGTTGTTGCTAATTTTGAGAACTAGAACTTGAATTCAAACGAAGAAGGATTCACTTTGGGGCAGAACAATAAGAAAAACAAGGGCAAAATAGGAGAGAAAACCACTTCTTTAGGTATGGAATAAAATTGCTTATCAAATTGCTAACAGAAGAGAGTTGTGGAATAAAATTTCTATGATTAGTAGCTGTTGTAATGATGCTTGGCTCCTTGAAGGAGATTTCAATTCCATTATGAGCAATGATGAGAGATGGTGGTGTTCTGATCTTGATGATTACCAGCTGAATGAAATGAAAGATTGTTTGCTGAAGGTTGATCTAATTAAGCGCATATGTAGAGGTTTTTATTTTACCTAGTCAAATAACCTAGTCTGAAGATCAAAGAATATAGAAGGCTAAACAAAGCTCATGCTAATCAGAATTGGATTAACACTTTTCTGCTACTAATGCTGAAGTTTTACATCCAGGAATTTCTTATCACTTCTATTTTAGTATCTTTCAATAATAAACAGAATAGTAAGTAAAGCTTTAGATTTTTCAATGATTGGGCCTCTCATCATGCTTTTCATGCTATGATTTCTAAAGAATGGGGAAAGCAAGATATAGGGCATGCCATATATAAGATTATGTAGAAACTGAAAAGAATTAAACTTAAATTAGAAGAACTCAATGGTAAAGAGTTCTGTAACATCTCTGCTAGAGTCAAAGCTCAAAGAGAAGCAATTAACCAAGCCCAAAAAGACTATAATTGCATCCTCTTAATACTGAGGCAATGGAGGAAGAAAGAAATATAGTTCAGCCGCTCATAACTTTAATTTGGTATGAAGAAAGCATCTATAAACAAAAATCAAGAATTAAATAGATTGAATTGGGAGATAATAATACCAAATTCTTCCATAATTCTTTTAGGATCAAGAATATGAGAAATCATATTTCTAGGATCAAACTTGAAGATGGCACTACTATTGAGGAGCAACACAAAATTCAAGATGCCATGACTGATTTCTACAAAAGCCTACTTGGAGAGATTAATAGAATCAGAGATCATGCTTTGACAGAAGTCCTTGATAGTTGAAGCAAAGTTAAAAAAGAAGATGATTCTCTCATGAAACCTATCACAGAAAAGGAAGTTCAGGATGTTTTATTCTCTATTGGATCTGATAAAGCTCCAGACATAGATGATTTTAATAGTTTTTTCTTCAAAACTTGCTGGATTATAGTAAAGAAAGATCTTGTGAGGGTTTAGGGTTTAGGGTTTTAGGATTTAGGGAAAACAAATTAACTCTACTTCTATTATAGTCATTTCTAAAATCCCTAATGCTGAATATTTGAGAGATTTTAGACCTATAGCATGTTATTTTGTTCCTTGTAAATGTTTCACAAAAATCATAGCTAGAAGTTTAAGCCTTATTCTCCAATATCTAATCTCTTTTAACCATTGTGCTTTTGTAGCAAAAAGGTACATATTGATAATATAAAATTTCTCATGATCTTGTCAAGAATTATCACAAGAATGAGGGTAGTCCTAGGTGTGTTCTTAAAATAGATCTTAAGAAAGCTTATGATTCTATTGCTTGGGACTTTGTGGAGGAAGTCTTATTGGGTTTATGTTTCCCTTTGAGGTTTATTTTTCTTGTTATGACTTTGTAATGGTGAATGGGAGTCCTGGTGTTTTCTTTAAGGGGAAGAAAGGTCTTAGATAGAGAGATTCCATGTCTCCCTTAATCTTTATCATAAGTATGGAGTATCTAAGCAGAGCCCTATCTAGTAGATTAAGAGGAGTTTGTTTTTCATCCTAAGTGCAAAACTCTTCAATTAAACCACCTAATATTTGCTGATGACTTAATGATGTTTTGAGGTGGTAATCTAGCTTCTGCATCTCAATTCTAATCCATTCTTAAGCATTTCTTTACTGTCTTTGGTCTTGAGGTTAATAAAATAAAAGTCAGGTCTTCTTTTGTGGAGTTTCTACTGTAGTGAAGCATAATATTCTAAATTGCCTAGACTAAAGGCCAGCTTCTTATGAGGTATCTAGGCAATCCTTTCATCACTTCCAAGCTATCTAAAGATGATTGTAACGGCATTGTCACCAAAATCACCTATAGAATTCAAGTTTGGTCTACTAAATTTCTATCATTTTGTGGAAGATTACAACTTAACAATGCTGTCCTCATGAGCATGTATGTATTTTGGTCCTCAGTTCTTCTTTTGCCTAAAAAAGTTATTAGTGATATTGAAAAGTATTGCAAAAGGTTTTTATGGACAAGAAATATGAATTCAAAAAACTATAGTGCTATCTCTTGGAATGATGTCTGCAAACCCAAGGCTGTTGAGGTTTAGGCATCAAGAACATTACCTTTTGGAATGAAGCTGCCTTAAGCAAGCATATTTGGAAGCTCACAACTATTTAGCAACCTCTTTGAACTCAATGGTGCAATACTAATAAAATTAAGCAATCTAACGTCTGGGGAATTTCTAAAACTGCTGACACTAGTTGGATGTAGAATGGGATTTTAAACTCAGGAATAAAATCATGCAGTTTTTTTACTACAAGATTGGTAATGGCAAAACTTTATCATTCTGGTATGACCCTTGGATAGAAGAACAATCAGTCAGTGTTAAGTCTCCTAATGTTTCTATCAAGGATTATGGAATTTCTAAGAAGACTAAAGTCTTTGAGCTTTGGAGAAATGACACTTGGTGCTTCCTTGACCCCATTGATGCTGATATAATTGATGCTTAGAATACATTAAGAGCCATGTTATGATTCAACAGAATCGAGATGACATTATCTAGTGGAAAGGATCAAATTCTGGTCAGTTCACTATCTCTAATGCATACAAACGTTTGAGGCCTTCCTTTGATCATATCAGCTGGACTAATCTCATATGGAGAGGTAGAAGAATGCCCAGACATAATTTCATCCTCTAGCTTGTATTGAGAAGAAGGTTGAAAACTAGGGATAGACTTAAAAAATGGGGAATCATTGATGATGATAGCTGCATTTTCTGCAATAGTGGAATCGAAACAATCGATCATTGCTTTTATAACTATGGGGTTATTAGACAAGTATGGAGAATTCTTCTTCTTGCTTATGCTATTCATACCAACATTCAAAATTTTAGAAGATTAATTAGTTAGTTTAGCAATAAAGCTAAAGGAAAGAGTAAACTAGCTGGGATAAGAAGACTAATGTTAAATGTAGCAGTTTACCACATTTGGAAAGGTAGAAATTTGAAGATCTTCAAGAATGCAAATATTAATATTAATATATAGTCCATAGTAGCTATCAGGATGTTTATTTGAAAATTCATACTTGTATAGGAGATCAAAACGTAAATATAGTAGTTAGCAATATAAGATCTCTGTAAGTAATAGTTTTTTGGAGGTTCTTCAGTTTTGTTTTCTGCTAGTTTCTCAGGGTGCATTTTCTTTCGTGGGTTGTATTTATTTATTACTAGTATGAGTAATATCTCTTTTTGGTGTTTTTACCAAAAAAAAAAAATTATAAAATGAATGTGGGCTTAATGTGTATATGTTAATTGGACTAGTGTATTTGATGTAATATATATTATTATATATATATATTGGCAAAAAAAAGAATGAAATTTCATTAACGTTAACCTTCATCCGTCTGAATACAAATTTCAGTTTTAGCTAGACACTCAAGTAAACATGAAAAGTCTAAAAAAACATACCTCTTGAAGCGAGGATGGGATGTCAATTCATTAAATATAAGGGTACATCTAGACATACTCGTTGGGTCAGCTCGGTCTAAACACACTTATTTATGGGTCGGGGTTACACTGACCTTAAACTAGCTAGACACGACACGGGCCAAGTTAAGACCGGTCGACCCATGACTTATATATATATTTTTAATTTCTTTTGCTATTTATTTTTTAAAAATAAATACAACCCCTTGGACTCGTTGGGTTGATGGGTCGTCCAATGGGTCATGATCCATGCAGCTAGGGCAACGATTCTGACTCGTTGGTGGCAGTTCATGACGAGTCATAAGTTAGACCCAGCCTACGTCCATGTGTAGGTACATCCTCCTAATATTAGAAAAGAGTATTTTACAAAATACTTTGAGACTTAATCCAAAGTTGCGGATCTACTTTATTATGGACGGACTTAAAGATGACGTCTGCTTGATATTTTATTAACCAAGAACCATCCTTACACCATGAGAGTTGTCTTATAAGTAATGGAACCACAAATCGATGGCTCTTTAATTTGAAATATAAAAAGTAGAGCTTCAATCGGAAGCGAGACCAGGTCTAGCCATAAAAGTACACAACGACTAGTGAGATTATAATGCAATATTTAGAAAAGAAACTAATAAGAATGAAAAAAAAAAAAATTTAGGATTTCAAAAAGGATCTACCATCTGTGGACTTCTTAAATTAGGATTTAATAAATAAATTAATGTAGATAAATAAAATAAAAGTATTGTGGTGTGGAAGAGTAAGGGAAGAAAATGAAATTACTGAATAAGTTGCTAACTTAGCTAATTTCCTCTATCAACCAAATGTTGTTGGATTATATTTACCAAAACCTAGCTTACTGTGTTTACAATACTTGATAAAAATTTCTAAGCCTTCATTTTCTTTGCATTTATCAATTTCAAATGCTTAATTAATTCCTTATTTCAAATTGTATTATGTTTTGATTAATTATTGAGTTTTTAAAACTTCATATTTAGATTTATAGTGAAACACAATTAATAGTACTATTTTGTAAATTATTTATTCAGGACACCGAGATAGCCTAACAATTTTAATAATATGACAAAAAATATGAAAAGTGCATAATAAGAAATCAATCTGTTATGGATGGATTTTTTTTTTTTTAATCATAGATGGATCATTTCAGTCACTTTACACGTTATAGAAAAGTTTTTTCCAATATTTTTATTTTATAATAAACATTCCCAAGTTTAAGAAAAAAAATTCAATAAAAATTTAATTGATGAATCTTAAGAATGATGAAGAATGTGGAAGAAAAAAAAAATATAATGATGAATTTTTTTTTTTTTTTTTTTCACAGGACCTCCTCGTCTTTACAATGAAAGAAAATCCTCTCTTCCTGGAGAGTGGTCCTATAAGGCATGTTGTGATTTGTTTCTTCTATTTTCCCATTTTATACTTCATCATTTTACACACTTTCCATCACAACTTTAAGATGACATAATATCTCGATACATACATCTTCAACATTTTCATCACCACATTTAATACATACTGATTTTAACTCTTTTATTTACATGCCTTAGATAATACATATCTACATCTTACTACTAAATATGGCTCTGCCGATTCGGTATGTTTTCCTCTCTTTAGCAATTGATGTGTCCCGTTGTTCACAAGAGTCCTTAGGAGCTGATTTGATCAATTGGTGTCCCCTTTTCCTTTCTCCTCCATTTCATGCTTTGTTTGGTCTTGAGTATTTTAAGTACGTGCCGTGTCCTGTTTTACCAATACCTTTATCGTGTATGTCGCTTTTTGTTGGGTATTGTTTTGCATTTGATCAGATCTTTGAACTCCGTTGCTAGCTTAATCAAGATGCCGAAGCACTCTAATAAGTCTAATGGGTAAGGATTGCTCTTACTTTATGTATATGCTCAATATTATGTTTTTCATGCTTAGAATTTGACTAAAAATATGTGGCTTATTCTTTATAATCCTAGATTTGGGTATGTCATGTATTCATGTAATTCTCTCTGATAAACTCAACCTCATTATGTGAACGTCTAACATCTAAATGATGCTTTCTATAACATATACAATACATGATGCTTTTGACAAGAAATAAAGGCTTTATCACTTGCTATGATATTTTGCAACATTATTTATTCTCAACTGTTATGTATTTAATTATTTATAATCGCATCTTTATACAAAATACCAACATGTTTGGATAGGTTGTTGTAATTTTCCTTAACATACTATACTAATATTCCATAATATAAAATTATTATTCATTTATTGCTTAAAAAGAAAGGATGAAAATTTTTTTAATAATAAACACACTTCTTAATCTCTCATTTCTCTCTCATTAAAAAGTAAAGTGAATATACATATTTTTTACAAGAATATAACCTATGCAATCAATGATTTAGTTGATTCCCTTGTTGAACGAGTAAATGACTTGTAATAATCATGCAATAAAAAACACAAAAGGGTATGTATAACATATGCATGTTATATGTTATGTTATTTTCAGTTTACAATGACGTAGGGTTCTATATAAGTATCTAAGCACTAAATTAGTACGTGCATCAAATCAGATCTTACTAGTAGAGGTAATTAATGAATGCCCAAGAACTGTTTTTCTCTTTATCTAAAAGAATTATTAGGCAAGGGGCAATATGCAGAGGAACAAATTCGTAATATAAATTCATGAGCTGAAGTCAAAATTAACTGAATTATACTTTGGCTAATTATTGGGATTAGTAATAGGATCCAAGTAATTAAACCTAATATGGGATGATTAAGAGTTTTGGATTTGTGGACTTTAGATAGGGTTTGTTGAAAATTGTGTTATATGTATTTAACCTTTCTTAACAAGCTTGGGTGTTAATGGGCCTCACTATGTATACAAATGGGATTTATTATTCTCTTTGGCCCATTAGAGTTATTAAACTTGATGAATCTTATCCATTAATTGTTCATAAAACCCAACGATGATAATGTTTTGCTACTATAATAAGTACATGGTCATACTATCTTAGCATTTCAACATATTACTTATCACAAGATCCCAAAGCTATTGAGAATTTAGAGATTCAAAATCAAAGATTTACAGTGAAAAATCAATGTATTAATTTTTTTAACCCTAAATCCCATTGATAAAGAATGAGAATTTTACCTTATGCGTTTTTCAAAATCGTTGATGAGGCGGACTGTTAAAGCTATGATACCACAACTCCCTCTACAATATCCACATGAATGACTACACTGTAATAGGATTTAGAGTACTAGTACTCTCTGGAGCTATTCTAGATCAGTATTGGAAGAATCTCATAAGAGCTCTCCTGTTATTTTTCCTCACTTTTTGGGTGCCTAAGGTTTCATTGCAAATTTGATATTAACAGCAAATGCCGTTAAACTGTCGATAAGAGTTATAGTGTCCTTTTTATATTGATAATAATATCTTCATGAATTAGGACATTAACATTAATGGGATCCTTAATCTAAATAGGGTAACCTGATTTTTCTTTTTGGTGGTACAAAAGGGAAAAGGTGATTCAAACTTGAAGCCTTTCACTTGAGAGACCAGGCTTGATGTTACTAAGCCAGGAGGCCATTGGCAATTGGGGTATTAAGGTAACTTAATTCAAAAGACACATTCTATTTTAATCTTCCTATTTAAAAAAAAAGTGAAGATTGTTATTTCTTATTCTTAATCTTTTAAGATTAGTAAATAAATATATAATTCCAACTGGACTTAATTAAATTAAACCCATGACCTATTTGGTTTATTTTTTGTTTGCAACCGTGTAGGTTCGCTTAATGTTAGAAGTAAGCTTTGACATGTCCCAAAGAGTATCCTAAACGTGATAGGTCACGTGAATCCAAACTGAGGCTCATAAGTATCTATTTAGACTACTTCATGAGCTGTCTTCAAAGTAATTCATGAGAATAGCATAGATAAAATTCCCAAAGGAGAGCGAACCCACATACAGGATCAGGTTGTATAGAATAAGAATATAAATGCATATACGTATATGAATAATAACAATACTACTTGGTTATTACAATGCCAAATTACAGCTTCAGCTTAATATTTAAACATTGTCTTAAGCATAAGATGATATTGAAATTAATTATGATTAATGCCTTCTCACGCCTATAGATGACCTTTATTAGACTTTGACACCGCACCGGAATGAGACTACAGATCGATACCAACCACAAGTTAACTTGAAATAGGTAGGGGCTGTTGGGGGGTAAGCGAATCACGACTTAGTGAGATAATCAGACCAACACACACACACACACACACACACACACACACACACACACAAAATAAAAGGTTTACAAACAAGTTTATTATTCAAACATATGTAATGCAACAATCACACGTATGAATAAGTACAAGCTTGGATAATTGGAATGCAAACAAGATGTAGATTTATGCCCTCCCATTAGGGTTTTGGAGCACATACTTGCCAATGACACTACAAAATCTCAAAATATCAATTAGGAACTATTAATATTTTGGCAATTTATATCTAAAATCAATTCGCTAACTTGATATTTTAGATCCTCCTTATAGTATTCCACTTTCACAAGGCTTGATTCCACAGACAATGCCCCTTGCTTTACCAGTTGGATTCTATGGAACCAAATGGTATAATAGGAACCTTAAGCTAACCACTTTTCTTTATCAGTTACTCCCAACGTTTCTATAGACTCAAAAAGTAAGACATACCTTTTTGTGGTACAATGATGCAATCATGTAATCCTACAATGCATGGTAGGTTGACTTTATCGTCTATTATTATTATGTTTAGTTTTGGGGTGACCGTTCAATTTTTTAAAATATCATCATGTTCATAGGCAAAATTTAATCAAGCAAGTGTTCTACTTTTTATTTGGGTAGTTTGGAATTCACTCAATCATCAAACAGTAAGCAGTACCTAATCCCTATACATAATTCATTATTTTAATATGATTAAACCAATACACTACATTACAAACAGAAACAATGTGTACGATCAGAGTTATTCATCTGTCCATAAGATCAGAGATGATCGTAGTAGTCATCTAGAAAATCCAGGATGGAGTTTAATTTGCCTATAAGATGTAATGACCATATATTAATATATAGAAATTAATTATAAGATCCTCTAAGTGTTCATGTGATCTTAATTGGAGCTTTTAGTTTTTCTTGTTATTCTTTATAAACTCTATCTCTTATCATAATCATCTATTTGCTATAATTGGCCATGAGACTTATCTAACTCACAACTTGTATAAGTTTATCTAATTTGTGGCTCATAGCTGACATGATTCTCATTTTTCCTCTTGTTGAGCTAAGTAATTTATATCATGGGTTTGGTTTTTATACTTGTCTTCCTTTGTGATGTTTGACCCCCATAAATATTTATTTAAGCTAATCTAATCGTGATGTAGGTTAGGACTTTAAGTCCACATTTTATCCTATTTGTTTATTTTAGTGATATGTGTTAAAAATTCCTCATTACTAGTGCTCATTTGATTACAATTTATATGTCCTTTATTAAGAAAAGGATACTTAGTTCTTTAAATATAAATTTTGGAGTTAAAGGAAAACATTTAGATGATTTGAGTAAAATATCAAGGTAAAGTTACCAAAACATGGTCAATGGTTTTATTTTTATACATGCATTACCTTGTGTATGACCATGCTAGAGGTAGGGAAGAATCAAAATGGAGAAAATTTTGAAAATCACATTCTAGTTCAGCATGGGCATCAGCACGGGCATGCACGAGTTGGCGTAGGATCTTTTTAGTGTTTTGAGCTCGGCACTTGCGTTCTACATGGGCTGTGTAAGGAATGAGCTTAAATTTTTTTAGTGTTTTGAATCCAATACCAGTAGTCTGCACAAGTTGTGTAGGGGGTGGTGTTGAGCTCAGACGCAACATAACTCTTAAAAACGTCAATTTTTTATTGCTTTATAGCTATGTCTTTAGCCCAACTTTGTTTTTAAGAATATTTGCAGTATTTTTAGACCATGCTAAGTAGATAAAACATATTAATCTCCTGAACTACATAGATCAAATCGATGTAAGTGTGTACGTACATGTATATATACACACACTTTTCCATGCATATCAATCTTTTGGAGTTTGCATGGAAATAAGTTTCCTTCAGTTCTTATAATGAAGTTGGTCAAGACCTATATGTATATTTGTAAATTCATTTTTTTTTTCATTTTCCAGAACTTATGAATGTTCATTCTTGTGGTTTTTAGTTTATTGTGAGATTAAATGAATATGATCTTTCTTCTTTAGGAAACTAGAAGCATACATGTATATATATTTACATCTTGTTTTGCTTTGTTTTATCTCGTGTTCTACACATTTCTAAAGGTGACATGGAGATTTTACTTTAGTAGTGTGAGGTGGTGTAGTAACACTTCCTCTTGTTTTGCAATAGTCTAAACCTAGGAGAAAAAGGAGAGGAGCTTATCAACTTTATAAACTCATATTCCAATGATCTTTAAGGAATGAATGGCTTCCTTACCTTGGTTATTCCTAACTGGAGCTCTTGTTTCTAGACTCAAGTTTTGGCTCCTTGAAGTCACATGAAAATGGAAAGGAGATGGAGGAAAGTGTGTGGATTAATGTTTGTTGTTTTGTTGAGGTTGTTTGTTGGGGCTATCATGAAAACAAAATGGAAAGGGTGGATTTGTTTTTTTTTTTTTTTTTTTTTTAATCTTAGTTTGAATATCTTTGGAAGAAGATGATTGTTGCCTTATTCTTCTTGGGAGTTCACGAGGTAAGGAGGGAGAGAAAAGTTGATGGGGTTATGTTTGCTTGCTTGGGATTTGGGTTGGGGAAGGTTTGCATGAGAGAGAAAAAGAAAAGTGGGAAGTAGTAAATGGAAGAGTTTCTCTTTATCAAACTAAATTCAAGAAGTTAATGCATGGGGTTGTTTTCTATATTTAGCATTAATGACCTTTACTTGTTCTTGTCCTTGGTCTTTTGTAGTAGACGAAAATGAGGAGGTAAAGTGGAAGGATGAAGTCCATGAGAAGTTAAGGGTCTTGTCTAAAATTGAATATGGAATCATCAGTTAAGAATAGGGGATCTATAGCTCCCCTCATCCTACTACCCCCCCTCCCTTTTCAAGCAGATCACAAGGAAGAGAAAAAAATATATAGAAGTAGGACCTTGAAAATTTGTTGACTAGTAGATCTAGCCTTATAATTTATACAAGCTAATTTATAACTTTAGGTTAATCTATATGGTTTTGTGTTTACATGATTGAGTGTTGGTAAAATTTTCAATCAATACATTTAAAATTAATTGTGATCATCATTTATACAAATTTTAAAGTAGATTTTGGTAATATATTTATATTTTATATTTGATACAGAATTCTATCAGATATAATTTATACTACACGATTTACCTCTAGGTTATTGTTTGCTAACTGTTAAATCATATTAGTGAATTAGCTCATTTTGGTGCAAGAGTTTATTTTATTTACTTATCAATTGTAGGAAAATAACACACTTTATTGCACAAGTAATTACCATATTACTCATATTCCTTGAAATTTTAATCAAATACTTGAGGATAAAGATGCTTTAAGGTATTTTTCATGAGATTGTTGATAGTATGGGTGGAAATGGATCAGTTTGGTTCGATTTTCCCTAAAAACAAAATCAAACCATAATTTTATGGTTTGAATTTTTTTCATCCTAAATCAACCCATTAATTAACGATTTAGTTCGGTTTGATTACGGATTAAATCAAAAATCAAACTAAAAGAAAACTTTGTTATAATATTTTATATTTGTGGGAATATTCAAATATTAATCACTCTGCAGATTTCATATCTTGATCACAACAAAATATTTTATAAATCTATCACATTCACAATTTCAGTCATCCACTAACAAAATACACTCACAAACCAATACACAACAAACGATAATTTATAATCCTCTAAAAAATCATCTGGTCAATTATCTACTAACAAATTTGGTAAAAAAAATCTACCAACAAAAGTTATCAATAAATAAATGTGATATGTTAACAAAATACAATGAATAATTAATACATAATAAGATTTATAACTAAATAACAAAATCTATGCTCCATAGGATTCAAATGGTTGACAAAAAAAAAAAAAAGGTTACCAACAGAA
The DNA here is from genome assembly GCA_024138025.1 of Combretum micranthum. Lineage (NCBI taxonomy): Eukaryota > Viridiplantae > Streptophyta > Magnoliopsida > Myrtales > Combretaceae > Combretum > Combretum micranthum. The sequence continues at coordinate 79,492 of JAMXBD010002691.1, read as the reverse complement.
GAATATATCTTGAATTTATTAATAATTTTACAATGAAACAAGTTAACATTAACTAATATTCATCATATGGTAAATATGATAATAAAATGATAAGAACATATATAATCTTTAATCAAATCATCATAACAAAATTTATGGTTATAAGTAAAATATAGTTATGTTTTTCTAAAATGATTTGATTTGGTTTTATGGATTAGTTTGGTTTACCCATTCAAATTAGTTATGAAATTACGGATCGATTCGGATTGAGAATATTCTAAACTAAATTAGTTTAAAAACTATATTTTAGGTTTGTTTTCGTTTGGCTACGAATTGATTCGGTTGAGTCAATTTTTTTCCCTAATGGATAAAAAATTGTGTCTATATTGGAGTTAACAGATCGAGGAAGTTATTCAACTTTTTGCTTTATTATTATTATTATTATTATTGTTGTTGTTGTTGTTTTTTTCTTTTTTCGTTTTCCATTTTCTTTCAATCTTTTTATTTTTTTTCTTCTTATTTATTTCCTTATTTTTTTTACTTTTTTATTTATTTATGCAATTCCCTTGTTTATTATTATTTTTTTCATTATTATATTTTTCTGTTTGTCTCCTTTTCCCAAGACGCTTTCCTTTTTCCTTTTTTCTTTTCCCACTCAATTCCCTTTTCAGGGAGTCTCTCTTTCCCAAGATAACTTTCTCTCTCTTTTAAAATTTTCTTCCCGCCTCTTTCTTCTTCCTTTTTTTTCCCCCTTTTAATAATAAAATAAAATAAAAGTTAACAACACACACATTATATGCATACGGAACCCATGACCTTCACAACACATGCACACCTTGTGACCAACCCAACAAGAGAGCTATTTCAGTTACTTGATGTACTCGGCCGACTTAAATATGTGTTTCACTAGGCCGATTTGGGGAAAATATTCGACAGATAATTTCCACCACATGCACATATATATGTTATATAATTATAAAATAATACATTAATATATATATATATATACATAATATAGTGAGTAATTTTTAAAATAATTACAACTTATATGATCATAGAATATCATTAATAGTTATATAACAAGTGTGTATTATATCTAATGTACACCATTCATCGAATCTTTCTTGTTAAATTAACCTTTTGTATGTAAAACAGAGAGGATTATAAATTCATTGGCCTAAAATGATATATTTCCTCTTGAAATGGTCTCGAACACATGTAGTAAATGATTTCACAAATATCACACAATTTAACTAAATTCAAGCTCGTACAGTTTCAAATTTGGTTTGCACCAAACTTTACTTGATCGTAAGATATCCATTCTACCGCCCCGTTTGTTTAGGAAAAGTATTTGTTAATAAAAATTATTTTTTTAAAATTTTGTTTTTTAGAAGAGAAACATATTTTCAAATATTTGATAAATTTTGTGGAAATAATTTTTCTTTATTTATAGTTTCGAGGTAACCCATATATTTTAAATATAAAAAATAAAAAAATCACATATATTATGTTGAAAAATAAATCTATTAGAAAGAAAAATATTTTAAAAATTAAGAATAAATTTTTTTATATTAATGATTAATAAATAGACTTATAAATCGATGAAAAATGACTTATATATTTATATTTTGTAAGTCGTTTTCAAAAAAAGAAAGCTATGAAAAGTGTTTTCATTGAAATAATGGGGGTTTAAATTTAATCGAGATCTTGTTTAAATGACAATTAACTTAATTCGAATATTTTTAACAATACAAAATGCACTGTTTGAAAAAAAAATTAACTTGAATGAAATTAGTCCAAATTATTGAAAGAGCTCGAATTTCGCTGAATCGCCCACACGTGCACTACAATCCGAATGACGCCCAGTGACCCCGAAAAATCAATTCTCAACACGACTCACCCTCATTTATGTCTTTTTATTTTGATTTTTTGTAGGATATCTCAATTTTCTTCTTTATATATATTTTTCAATTTTTAAAAACCTGGCAAAAATAAATGAAAATAAAAAGAGAGCAAAAATGAGGAGTTTACGGGATAGTCTGCCAAGAGGCTCACAAGTTGATACAAATACTATATCACATGTGGGATGAATCAAATTTATTTCTTCTCTTTTTGGTTGTAATAATAAAAAAGTACAGTAATCATTGTTTAGTTTATTTAATAAAAAATAATCACAGTTTTCTTTATAAATACCTAAACTTTCACATTATTTATATTTAACAATAACTATTTGGGTTATGATTTTTACTAATTTCTTACTCCACGTTTTCTTGTAATGTAATTAATTATTAATATTTTTAGGAGTTTCAAATTCTCTAGTTATATCATTTTAGACTTGTAGTAAGAGAATTCAACTTCTTCTCATTAAAACACTTGCACTGCTACATTTTATATGATTTTTAAATTTGTTCATTTTTAAATTTAATCTAGGCCTGTTTGTTTTTAGAAAATTTATTTGTCAATGAAAAGCATTTTTTCTTGAAGGTAATATATTTTTGAACTCTTGGCTTATTTTATAAAAATAATTTACATTTATTTATATAATTTTAAGATAACTCATATGGTTTAAATATAAAAAATAAAAAATACATATTTTATAATAAAAATTAAATCAAACCAAAGGAAAAGTATTAAAAAAATAATATTGAATTTTTCTAAACTATAAATGATTAGTATGTTAGAGCTCTTAAATATATAAAAAAATAAGTTACTTTTTTTTAGTTTTTATAGCTCCAAGTTATTTTCCTCATAAATAAAGGGAAGTGTCTTTTAATAATTATCTCATTTTTAAAAACAAATATAAAAAAATAAAAAGATATATTCTTGAAATCTTTGTCATTCTGTTACGGCCAGGACACTGAATAAGCATGTAAAAACTAGATCCATCAAGGATTTATATGTAAATACACAAAAGTAGTTATAACCAACAGAATATAGTAATTGTAACAGAATAGTTACAGTTCAACAACTGCATGTATGGACATAGTCTGATATAAAAGATACGAAAAATAATGGAAAGGGATCACCGAAGTATTTGAATCCCAATTCTGGGTGTTGGAGTCTGGCATACTCGAATCTGCCAACATTCATACCTGCACAACAAACACCATATTAGTTCTGCTAGGGTTTATCCATATAGAGGCAAACGAGAGGTAGAAGATAGAGTGATTAGGGTTCTTATCTGGAGAGCTGTTCTGCGGAGGAGTGATCGGGAGAGTGGAGAATTAGGGTTAAGCTAGTGAGTATTCGTGGGCTGGCTATAACATCTAGGCCAAGTCTAACAAATTGGTGCTCTCGTTTGCAACTCATGGCTCCTGATACAAGATCTCAAGTTTCCCTTTATCAGGTTGTGGATATGGATTTCATCAAGACTACTCTGTTGTCTTTGCAAGAATCCATGGATCAAAAACTTAATTCTTTGGCTTTTCTGATAGAAAAGATTGAAGTGAGTCAGATCTCGCACAATCTTCCTGATCAAAACAAGAATGTGCAAGATTCATCATCCTCACAATCGTTGGTGGCTCAGGATGATCTGTTGAAGGGCATCAAGTTAGAGATCCCTAAGTTTGCTGGAGAGGATGTTCTTGGATGGATTTTCCAAGTTGAACAATTCTTTGAGTTTCATCATATTGAGGGTCCTCAAAGATTGTCTATTTGTTCTTTTGCTATGACAGGAAATGCATTACAATGGTATAAGTGGATGTTTCTTAATAAAAGACTTTCCTCATGGGAAAAGTTTGTAGAAGACTTATCTGCGCGATTTGGACCCTCTGGTTATGAAGATGTCCAAGGTATGCTTTCTAAGTTGACTCAGTCGCATAATGTTGCTCAATATCAATCAGAATTTGAGGCTTTGTCTAACCGAATTCAAGGATTGCCTGAATCTTTTTTGATTAGTTGTTTTGTATTGGTTTAAAACCTGCATTGAGAAGAGATGTGCAAATTAGTAGACCAAAATCTATGATGGATGCTATTTGGCTTGCTAGAATGTATGAGGACAAATTGAATGACAGTAATAATGCATATAAACCTTGTTTTTTCCTCCACTTCGTCTTCCAAATCTAATATCCATTTTTCTAAACCACATTTTTCTACCAATACTACTCCTTCATCCACTTCCAAACCTCCTTCATCCTTTCCAATAAAGAAATTAACTTTTGAAGAAATGCAAGCTAGACGTGATAAAGGGCTTTGCTATAATTGTGATGAAAAATATAGCAGAAATCATAAATGCAAGTCAAAGTTTCTATTATTGTTGCATGATGATGATGATGGGGTTGAGGGGGATATTTCGGATGATATGGCAATTTCTAATCAGGATGTAGTTGATGTCTCAGATACAATCAGTTATCATGCTCTCAGTGGAAATCTAGTACCTCGTACACTTAGATTTCTAGGCAATATTAGACAGATGCAATTATCAGTATTATTGGATACAGGGAGTACTAACAATTTTATCCAAACAAGAGTTGCCAAACATTTGGGGTTGATCATTTCTCCTGCAGTATCATTTCAAGTCATGATTGGCAATGGCCAAAAATTACAATGTACTGGATTATGTAAGGATGTGTCTATAGAAATTCAAGGGTTTTCTTTTCTTACTTCATTCTATGTTCTACCCATTTAACGTGCTGATCCGGTATTGGGTGTACAGTGGCTTCAGGAGTTAGGGCTAATCACTATTGACTACTCAGAATTAACGATGCAGTTCTTTCATATGGGACATGTTGTTTGTTTATATGGAGATCAGTCTCCTATAAGTAGTCAAATCACCCATCACCAATTAAAACGTTTGATTCAAGTGGATGCTGTGGCTACTTGTTTTCATCTTGTGGCTCAGAAGGAAATTTCAACAGGGAATTTCACCAACAACACACTGCTTGACCATGTGTTGGGCAAATATTCTCAGATTTTTGAGCCACCTTCATCATTGTCACCGTTTAGAGAGATCCAACATCGAATTCATTTAGTCAATGGTGCTTCAGCAATCAATGTCAAGCCCTACCGGTATCCCTACTATCAAAAGTCTGAGATTGAAAAACAGGTTAAGGAAATGTTGGAACAGGGCTTCATCCAGAACAGTAATAGTCCATATTCATCACCAGTTTTACTAGTAAAAAAAAAAAAAAGATGGCTCTTGGTGATGCTGTGTGGACTATAGAGCATTAAATCAGGCAACAATAAAGGATGAATTTCCAATTCCAACTATTGATGAGTTGTTGGATGAATTGTGTGGAGCGACTGTATTTCCTAAGTTGGACTTGTAGGCTGGCTATCATCAAATTAGAATACCAAAAGAGGATGTGGAAAAGACTGCTTTTCGCACACATGAAGGCCACTATGAGTTTTTAGTAATGCCATTCGGACTAAGTAATGCACCAGCAACATTTCAATCTATGATGAACAGAATTTTCAAGCCTTACTTACGTAAGTTTGTCATTGTATTTTTTGATGACATACTCATTTATAGTAAGACTTTGAATTCTCATATAGCACATTTAGTAAGGTGGCCGTTGTTCGTAATTGGGTCATAACCACTTCTATTAAGCAGCTACGAGCTTTCTTGGGACTTTCTGGATATTATCGAAGATTTATTCAATCTTATGCTTCTATTGCACATCCTCTGACCGAATTATTGAAGAAGGATGGGTTTCAATGGTCAGAAGCAGCAACTGAGGCATTTGATCGATTAAAGGAGGCTTTGATTTTGGCTCCAATTTTAGCTCTGCCAGATTTCTCTAAGCAGTTTATACTAGAGACTGATGCTTCTGGAGCAGGAATGGGAGCTGTGCTTTTACAGGACAATAGACCAATCGCATTTTTCAGTAAAAAATTACCTCATCATTTACTAAAGGCATCTGCCTATGTTCATGAGTTACATGCATTGGTGGCTGCTGTCAGAAAGTGGAGACACTATCTTTTGGGATCTCATTTTATTATTAAAACTTATCATCGAAGTTTGAAGGAGTTATTAACACAAGTCATACAAACTCCTGAGCAACATAAGTGTCTCACGAAACTCATAGGCTTTGACTATACTATAGTCTACAAAGCAGCGGCTGAGAATGTGGTGGCATATTCTCTATCCAGACAATTTAAGGAGATGTACCAATTTCTGGCCTTCTCTCTACCACATTTTGGTTTAGTGGATGAACTGAAACAGGAATATCAAAGCAATTCCCATTTTCAAACAGTTATCCACAAACTACAACAGGGTGAGAATCTGAAATGGGAACTGAGTTGGAAGAATGATCTATTGTATTGTGGAACTCGTTTATTTTTTGTTCCCACGTCTTCTGTTGTTACCAAATTATTGCATGAATTTCATGCTATACCTTCGGCTGGCCACTTTAGGGTAACAAAGACATATAAAAGTTTGTCTGCACAGTTTTATTGGGAGGGTATGAAGAAAGATGTCGAGCTCTTTATTAAAGGGTGTCACATTTGTCAACAAATAAAGAGCATTAATCGAAGTCTCTCTGGCTTATTGGCTCCACTACCAATTCCAGAACAGATATGGGAAGATATTTCGATGGACTTTGCCACATCACTACCAAAGTCCCAAGGGTTCACTGTCATTTTGGTTGTGGTAGATTGCCTATCCAAGTATTGTCACTTTGGTGCACTTGATACCAATTATAATGCATCTAAGGTGGCTCAATTGTTCATGTCAATGGTGGTAAAGCTACATGGATTTCCTCGGACAATTGTATCCGATAGAGATAGTATATTCCTCAGCAAGTTTTGGCAGGAATTATTTCGTTTAAGTGAGACGAAATTGTGTATGAGTTCTGCTTATCACCTTCAGAGCGATGGTCAAACTGAGGTGATTAATCGAGTTTTACAGTAGTATCTCAGATGTTTCTGTATGGACAGACCTTCTGATTGGTGTAAGTTTTTGGATTGGGCTGAATTTTCTTATAATAGTTCATTTCATGAAGGCATTCAGACTACACCATTTCAAGTAGTTTATGGGCACCAACCTCCTACTATACCCATGTATATTAGGGGTCAATCCAAATTGGAGGCAGTGGACACTGATTTAGCTACTCGAGATGAGTTATTAGCTTCATTGAAAGCTAATTTGTTGAAAGCACAACAGAAAATGAAGGTGCAAGCAGACAAACATAGAGTGGATTTACAATTTCAGGAAGGAGACTTTGTCTATATTAAGCTTCAACCTTATCGACAAAGTTCTATTTCAGGTGGCTTTCATAAATTGTCTAAGAGATTTTATGGCCCTTACAAGGTACTTCGAAGAATAGGGTCGTGCGCTTATGCAATTGAGTTGCCTGCAAATTCTAAGATACACAATGTTTTCTATGTTTTGGTTCTCAAACAAGCTCATGGATTAGTTTTTCCATCTCTAGAATTACCACCTAATTCTTAGCACAATAACCCTCTTTTGGAACCATTAACAGTTTTGGCTTCACGGGTTATTATCCGAAATGACCGAGAAGTGACACAACTTTTGGTTCAGTAGACAGGCGTCCATCCTGAAGACTCATCGTGGGAAGACATTGATCATTTTAGGACCATTTATACTAATTTCAACCTTGAGGACAAGGTTGTTTCTCAAGAGCGGGAGAAAGTTGTTACGGCAAGGACACAGAATAAGCATGTAAAGTTGCCAATTATCAAACGCGAAACCCTAGTCTGCCAAGTTGCCAAATCGAAACTATCTATATGAACTCTGGAGTCGTGATTATATTGTCCCAATCCCAAATTCTCAACTTGGGGTTCTCATATATCTTCATTTTCAAGCGATTGAGTCACTCTCTCCTCCCAAGTCACACTTTTGTACTGCCAGGTACCTTTCTTTCATTTTGCAAAAGAATCGTTATTCTGTACTTTAATCATGGATGCTTTAGTTTTCATTGTAACTGAGAATATATTTGATGATGAAGAGTTAAGTATTCAAGTTGCGGTATGCAGCGCGGAGAGCTAATTAGATAAATGGATTTAGGACTTTAGCTCGAATGCAAGCTAAAAGTGATAATGAACCCTCGAATACAAGGATTCTGCATGAAATTGGGAGAATAATGTTTTGTATTTTTTCTATATTTTCATTGATACTGTGATACATATTTATAAGGACTCCCGTATAACAGAATGGAAATAAAACGTGATGACATGTGCCATACACCACCTATACTAAAACCGTTGTAACGAATTGCAAAACAGATAACAACTTGTAACTTCTATTATTACTGTATTGATAAGGTCATGGGCTCAGCCCATCTTAATGTTATTTTCTAATCCATGGACTTAAGCAGCTCATGGCCCGGCCCTTCCAGCAGTCCTTCTTGTTGTGCCACGTTCCGAACTGGGAACTCCAAGTTGTCCTCAAACGTGTCCTGTTTCCTTCTTTTGATATCATCTTCACTTTCAGTCATCAGTTCTCCTTTAGCTCCCGACGTTACAAACCCTAAATCTGCTTGTAACCACTGGAGGTGTTCTTCCCCGGTCACAATCCCTTCTCCTTCGGAATTCCTTGTCCACAAGGAACAGTTAGGGAACCTCGCTTGCAATTCGCTGAAGTATTCCCAAGTAGCCTCTGATGGAGACAGCTGTTTCCACGAGATGAGTAACATGGTGTCTGCTCCATTTTTTCGTTTGACCATCTTCCTGTCTAAGATTGCAAATGGTTCTAACCCCTGATCTTCTTTAATTGCAGGTAGAAGGAGCGAGCTCAACTGGATCTCCATGGTAGGGTTTCAGTTGCGATACATGAAAGGTGTGGTGGACCGCCGATCCCGGAGGAAGATCTAGCCGGTAAGCCACTGCTCCTATTTGATCTTTAATTTTGAACGGCCCGTAGTATCTCTGACTGAGCTTTTGATTTCGAGCATGCTTTAGTGACCCTTGTCTGTACGGTTGTAATTTTAGTAGAACTAGGTCTCCAATCTTGAATGTTCTTTCACTCCTGTTCTTGTCACTGAGTGCTTTCATCCTGTGCTGAGCTCGTTTAAGGTGGAATTTGAGCATTTTGAGCATCTCTTCCCTAGTAGTCAGCATGGAATCCACCATGGCATTCCTAGAGTCTTTAGGCACATAAGGGAGATGTAGTGGAGGGGGTAACCGTAGAGTACCTGGAAGGGAGTAAACTTAGAGCTGGTGTGGTAATTGGTATTATACCACCACTCAGCCAAGGGTACAAAGTGACTCCACCTGTGAGGAAACTCCCCAGTCATGCACCTTAGGTAGGTCTCTAAGCATTTGTTGACCACCTCCGATTGGCCATCGGTTTGGGGGTGGTAGGTAGTGGAGATTCAAGGACACCCCTTGTAGGCTGAGGAACTCTTTCCAAAAAGAACTCACGAACACTGGATCTCGATCACTTGTAATGGTTTCTGGCATGCCATGGAGTTTGTATACTTGCTCCAGGAATAATTGTGCAACCTGTAGAGCTGTGTAAGGATGAGAAAGGGTCAGAAAATGAGCATATTTACTCAAACGGTCCACCACAACTAAGATTACTTCCTTTCCATTCGATTTTGGCAGTCCTTCGATGAAGTCCATGGTTATATCCTGCCAACAATCATTAGGAATGGGTAGAGGTTGTAGCAGACCAGGATAAGCCACATTCTCAAATTTGTATTTTTGACACGTGTCACAACTCCTTACAGCTTGTCTAATTATCCTTTCCAATTTGGGCCAGTAGAAGACTGATGCAATCCTCTTGTAAGTGGCCTGAGAACCTGAGTGTCCCCCCAATGCACCTCCATGATACAAGCTTAATAGCTTCTTCCTGACTTCTTCTGAAGGCCCCACTACTATTTTTCCTTTTCTTCTCAAAACCCCTTGGTCATAACTGAAATGTTTCACTACCTTCCCGTCCTGTAGTTGCTTAATGATCTTGCTATAGCCCTGTGGTAGGTACCAACTGTTCTTTATTTCCTCCATTAGTTCTGGGACCGTAGCTTGTATGGTGAGCTGATTCAGTTGAGTTCCTCCACATCTTGAAAGGGCATCTGCTGCATTGTTAGTTTTCCCACTCTTGAACTCAATCACATAGTCCAACCCTAACAACTTGGTCAGCCATTTCTGTTGGCTAGGTGTTACCATCCTTTGCTCCAACAAATACCTCAGACTCTGATGATCTGTTCTTATAACAAACTGTCTACCTAACAGATAGTGTCGCCATTTGTCAATAGCATACACCAAAGCCAATAATTCCTTGTCATAGACAGACATTCCTTTGTGTTTTGGAGCTAGAGATTTGCTGATGTAAGCTATAGGGTGGTTATCCTGCATCAACACTGCCCCAATTCCCTCATTACTAGCATCGGTTTCAATGGTAAACCTTTGATTGTAGTCGGGCAATCGTAAGACAGGGGAGGTAGTCATAGCTAATTTCAAGTTGTCAAATGCTTTTTGAGCTCCAAGATTCCATTGGAATTGATCCTTCCGAAGCAAGTCTGTGAGTGGCTTAGCCTTGATTCCAAATCCCTGGATAAATCTCCTATAGTAACCTGCCAGTCCAAGGAATCCCCTCAACTTTTTAACAGTAGTGGGTACAGGCCAATTCACTATAGCCTCAACTTTCTTAGGGTCGGTTGCAACCCCTTGTCTTGAGATAATGTGTCCAAGGTAATCAATCTGAGCAACCCCAAAGACACATTTAGCCTTTTTGAGATACAGCTTCTCTTTCCTTAAAATGTCCAGCACTATCCTTAGATGTTTCTTATGCTGAATTAAATCTGAGCTGTAAACCAATATGTCATCGAAGAAAACCAACACAAACTTCCTCAAATATGGCCTGAACAAGCCATTCATGAGACCTTGGAAGGTGGATGGGGCATTAGTCAACCCAAAGGGCATGACTAAGAACTCATAGTGCCCATCATGTGTCCTAAATGCAGTTTTATAGACATCATTAGGGTGCATAAGAATCTGATGGTACCCTGAGCGTAAATCCAACTTACTAAAACAGCTTGCTCCATACAATTCATCAAATAGGTCCTCAATTATTGGAATTGGGAACCTATCCTTAACAGTTAATTTGTTAAGGTCCCTATAGTCCACACACATACGCCATGTATTGTCTTTTTTTTTTACTAGCACCACAGGGGATGCAAATGGACTGTGACTAGGGCGTATTATTCCACTCAGCAACATTTCCTTAATCATATTTTCCAAAACTGTCTTCTGAATGGATGAATAGCGATAGGGTCTCAAATTGACAGGCATAGCATCATCTTGCAAATGAATTCTATGGTTACATGACCTATTAGGAGGTAGGGAAGTAGGTTCCTCAAATAAGTCAGTGAATTCTTCTAGAAATCAATCAAGTCTGGGTTATTACAGGAGTCAACCTTGGATCATCAATAGTCAGAGAGTTACTAACAACCCAGCATTGCACCTTCAGTGCAGGATCATAAGTAGATAGCATGGAAGAAATGACTTTATCTGAGACAGGGGTAATTACCTCATTGTGTCCCTGGAGGGTGCAGCTAGCTCCTTTCCACTGGAAGTCCATCCTCATTAAGTTGAAATTCCATTGCACCGTACCAAGAGAGACTAACCAAGGCATACCTAAGATCAAGTCATATGCTGTCAAGGGTAGTGCATAGACATCAGAATTGAACTCCATTCCCTCCATCCACCAGCTAAACTGTCGAACCATGTAGGAACTGTAAATTTTGGCTCCATTAGCCAGACTGACAGTAATGGGTTCCATTGGAGACATAGCACAGTTCAATTGCTTGGCTAACTCTTCATCTATAAAATTAGATGAACTCCCTGTATCAATCAGAATGCTTAGCCTCTTTTTCTTAAAGTATCCCTGCACACACATACTGTGTGCTACACTGTTATTGTCTTCTCCCATGACACATAGAGTAAGAGAGGCTAGTTCTGCTTCCAATTTGCTCATATCCTCTGCTGCTGACAATTCCTCCTCCTCCTCCTCTTTACTCACAATTAGGAGATTCAATCTCTTATTTTTACATCTATGGCCAGGACCAAAAGGTTCATCGCACCAGAAGCATTGCTTCTTGCGTCGTTTTTCTTCCAGTTCTTCTGGTGAAAATCTTTTGAAATTTCTCACAGAAGTGGGGTTTTGGTTTGGGGCTCGGGTCTGGTTGTTTAAGGTTTGGTGAGGAAGTGGGTTGGTGTTTCGGTTAGTGTATGGGCTAGCTGTATTTGGAATGGTAGTGGAATACCTGGGATAGGAACTTGAAGGTGTAGTTTTCAGAAGTTTCTGAGTACTGTTTTTAGTGGTTGTGTTGGTGGCATCTTGGAGTTTAGCCATGTGTAAGCTTGGGTTAAGGTATTGGGTTGAAACATGCGGATGGGAAATTGTATTTCTGGTTTTAAGCCACTGAGAAAGCAGCTTATCAATTGTGGTTCAGAGAGTTGGTTTTGTGCAGACAGGTGTATGAATTGGTCCAGATAATTTTGTAGTGTGTCGTTGTTGAGTTCTTTGAGTTCGGCCATTGGATCCTCATAGGCTTTTTCATTGAATCGTGCCTGCAAAGCTTGAATCAACTCCTCCCATGTAATCGGACTAGTATCCCTTCGTAGTTTCGAATAGGACACATACCAATCATAGGGTTCTCATCCAAGTGCATGATTGCTACCCTTGCCCTGAGATGACTAGGAGTATCATCTAGCATAAAGAATTGCTCCGCCTTAACTATCCAACTCTTTATGTTGTCTCCATTAAAGCTAGGAAACTCAATTTTGGTACTCCTCATGGGCAACTGATAGCTACTGCCCGCTTACCAGCCACGCCACCATCATCTACATTTCCCACTTCCTTCATTCCTTTGGCACCCTTGCATACAGTGGAGATGATTCCACCACTGTCGAATTATCTTTAAACTGAGTTTTAAGTTCCTCTATTGCTTTGGATTGTTGGTCTAATACTGTTTGTTGCTGTTGCAGGGTATCCGAAAAGAGCTTAATCCAACTTTCTTGTTTGTCCTGTTGCTCCTTCAGCATGTTCTTCATGGATTCCTCAATGCGTTTGAATTCTCGGGTGCCTTCTGCCATACCAGCCCCTCAAACAGCTCTGATACCAATTGCAGCGCGGAGAGCTAATTAGATAAATGGATTTAGGACTTTAGCTCGAATGCAAGCTAAAAGTGATAATGAACCCTCGAATACAAGGATTCTGCACGAAATTGGGAGAATAATGTTTTTGTATTTTTTCTATATTTTCATTGATACTGTGATACATATTTATAAGGACTCCCGTATAACAGAATGGAAATAAAACGTGATGACATGTGCCATACACCACCTATACTAAAACCGTTGTAACGAATTGCAAAACAGATAACAACTTGTAACTTCTATTATTACTGTATTGATAAGGTCATGGGCTCAGCCCATCTTAATGTTATTTTCTAATCCATGGACTTAAGCAGCTCATGGCCCGGCCCTTCCAGCAGTCCTTCTTGTTGTGCCACGTTCCGAACTGGGAACTCCAAGTTGTCCTCAAACGTGTCCTGTTTCCTTCTTTTGATATCATCTTCACTTTCAGTCATCAGTTCTCCTTTAGCTCCCGACGTTACAAACCCTAAATCTGCTTGTAACCACTGGAGGTGTTCTTCCCCTGTCACACGGTACCTGTCCTTACTTGACTCTACGGAACAAACATGGATTTATGTGAAAATGGGTTCTTGGGATTTTTCGAGAACCTTAAGGATTGCAAGTGGTTTAGAAAAATATTAAATGTACCATGTTGAATTTTGATTATCATCTGTTCAATACTAGACATGGTATAACCATCTTTGATGATTGCAGCTTTCCATGGACGAACAATCCGTTACCTCCAATCGCAAAGTTCAGAAGTTGAAAGCGGAAAGTATCAATAATGGCATTAGAAACATTGATGATCTACCTGAGGCAATTTTGGCGCATATGTTATCATTTCTCTGTATGAAGGATGCTGTTAGAACTAGTGTATTGTCCAAAAAATGGGAATTTTTATGGACATCTATTCCCAATCTTGAATTCATAGAGAGTAACTACTCTAACAAGGAGCTTTTTCGTGAATATCGTTGATAGAGTGCTTCTTCAACGTGGCCGTGCTCCCATTAAGAAATTTTTTCTAGATTGCGAAACCTTGTACAGTGCATCTAGGGTGAATGAATGGATCACAGCAGCAGTAAAATTTACTCTCAAACTGCTTGAAGTTCATGAAACGTACATGCTGCCCTGTTGCCTCTTCAGTTGTGACACTCTGGTGTATCTCAGTATAGATATCTGATGCACTCTTGGACTTCCTTCCCAAATTCATCTTCCAAATCTTCGGGTCTTGTCTCTTCTTTATGTAATATTTTTAGATGAGTGCTCAACCCAAAACCTATTTTCTAGCCCAGCTATTGAGACATTGAATATATATGAATGTAGTTGGGTCAATTTGAGCACCATATGCATTTCTTCTCCTAAATTAAAGCACTTAAGTATAGATGAGATTTGGACAATCAATGGCAATGGTGCTGACAGGACTTTAGATTACTATTGCGAAGTCATGATCCGTGATTGTAATCTTGTATCCTTCAACTTATCAGGTCCTATGTTTAATGAATATTTAATATCTAATTTATCAGTCGACAAAGCCAGCCTAGATATCGAACACAATACTCAGGTAGCGGATCAAGCCATGAATTCCCTAATTATGATACTCCAGGAGTTACATGCTGTCCAAACATTGTCTTTCCAGTGTTTTACCCTTCGCGTATGTACATTTTGCCTGAGCATGTTTTAGTTACATTTCAAATGCTAAGCAAAATGTCTTTTGTGCTGTTTTCTTTTGCAACAAGGTTTATATTTATATATATCTTAAATGAGTGTTGCCATTCATGTCCAAAGTCTACTCTTGCTTCCCCCCCCCCCCCCCCCTTTCTTTTGATAATTTATAAACATTTTTCCTTTTTCATTAGTATTTTAAAGACACACCAGGGTGGGCCTTTGATTGGTCATATTTCCCTATACTCCATGTCCTAGTAACACTGGAAGTGGAGGATTTAAGAGGTGAGATTGGCATACTGGAAAAATTTTGCAACACACTCCTCATCTTGAATATCTTGTAGTATTTGAGGTATAAAATTTCTATTGTGGTGGTTTCAATTTGTAGCTTGATGGTAAATTTAGCTTTAGAATATGACTTTTTGGCATTGTTACTGGTTTTCAAGGGTTTAGGTTGTTCCTGTCACGGGGATGATGGGATATTTGATCCAGTGCCACCATGCTTCTCGTCAAGTCTCAGAAGTATCGTGATAGGCGGATTATTCCATGGAGATTGGAAGGGGGAGTTATGTGGTTTTAAGACCCTGCTCAAGTATGCAACGGTCCTGGAGGAATTTAATATTTTATCCTGTTTTGATAATGAGGATGGCACATTGGAGGAGTTTCATAGAAATTTGATGAATTGTCCTTGTGGGTCAAAGAATTGTGAGATTAGTTTTTTATAGGACCACATCAGCATGCTGTACTCTATGAGATGGGTGTGCTGCTTGTATATTCATTGAATTACTATAACAAGCAGTGATGATCAAGTGTCTGTTGGTCTTGATTAATGATATGTATGAGTAAAAATGTGTTTTCTAGCTTTCCAGAGGGTTGTCCCTTCTTAAACTCCTTATCTCGGTTCATCAGCTGGTTTCTTGCTTCATGGATATGAATTAGTTTTGAACTCAAAAGAGTCGAGGGTTTTTTTCATAGCTCAGGTGATCTGCCCTGTTTTGAACAAGAAACAGCTAATACGCCTACGAGGAAGCTTTGAATTTTCCTGTGAAATGGCATCGTTATGATTTTGCTGGTTGTGTGAGATGGGAATAATCAGTGATGTACTGATGCTCTTTATATGTGGATGGTCGGCTTGACAATTCCAACTTTCGCTGAATATGTTGTAATATGACCGGTATGGTCATGGGTGGAATAGATGGATATATTACCACCACATAAGGTAGAGAACTATTTTTGTAATTTTTTCTTGGATTTGAAATGCTGGAATGGTTCTCAGGTTCAAACTCTGTATTTTTATCATCTTTGTTAGATTTCCTTTACGTAAACATTTTGTTTCTTGAGATATAATGCTATGAACCTTGTATCCTTAAAAACTTGGGATTTATAGCTTATGTTATATATTTCAATTGTGAAATTCAGTTTTGCACTTAACGGCTAGAGGAATCATTAAAGATACTGAGGAAGATTCAACTTTTGCCTTTCGTTGTGGCTGGTGATTGCTTTCATGGGACGGAAGAAAAAAATCCAATGATGTTCTTTGTGTATGCATGACACCTCTTTTTAGGGATAAATGTATCACAGATACACGTGCTTTCAATCTTTAAGCAATTTAACAATTGAATCTTCATTTGGGCTGTTCAGTGTTTGTACTTTAGCAATTTAGTGAAAATTGAGATACTAAGTTGTTAACCAAATTGAAAGTACAAATGTTAAATGATAAAAGATGAAAGTTTGGACACCAAATAGTTAAAAATGAAAAATCTTAACGCTTGTGATATCTTTATCCTTCTCATTTTGTTACTTCATGTGTAATTAGTACATAATATCGATCAGTCTCGCTATTTCCACCATAATCTAGTGCCTATCTCGCATGCTCATCCTCAGCAAAAAATAATAATAATAATAACAATAATAACATTGATTCATCTCTTCTTTTTGCTCGTCTTTATTATTATTATTATTATTATTATTATTATTATTATTATTATTTCCACCATAATCTAGTGCCTATCTTGCATGATCAAGTGTATAATTGTAAAAAGACATAAAACTAAGGTGTAAACAACGTCATATTTTCGATTTTTTGCTATCAAATTATTCCGATTCGTCCAAATTAACTATAATACTACTGCAATTATAACTGAGCTAGGAGCTTTAACTCGATAGGAATTAGCATTGCTTTGCCCAATGTTTTTTAGTCATCTAAGTAAGAAACAAGATGCTATTTTGTGTATCATCATGAAGATCAACCTGCTCCCAGATAACATGCACCTTTACACAATCTTAGTGCTCTAGAGTTTCTTTCTAATTGCATCTTGGGTAGGGGAACTCTTGATTAGAATAATATATTGTAAGTTTCTCACTCATCTGTAAGCCATCATAAAGCACTTTGCATGAAAACAATTGTACCTTAGGATTGAAAATGCCTTTCCATAGGCATTTGTGATCAATTTTATCGTGAATAGAGCATTGCTACTATAAAGTATAAAAATTGTGCACGGATGAACACGGGTGTCACAAGAAAAAGACATAACTATTTGATTCTGTATTTGTCAAAATCACAGGTCGAAAGGGTTGTGTAATTAACTCAGATGGTTAGAATCCTATTTGTTGCTCTTGCCACTACTAATTAGCATAGCAGTCTTTTACCATTGGAGATTGGAAAGATGAAAGAAAGTGGTCCTTGGACTTGGTTTCATGCTCGAATTAACCCACCCCTATAATTAATCCTAATGCTATGGATTGACCATTTCCAAGTAATTTTGGCTGTGCAAAGTTATCCATGAATTTGGTATTACAAGCTCCTCTTCTACAAAGTAGAAAAACAAGCTGCATTCAATTATGTATCTCCCTGATATTATATATATTTATTTATTTATAGGGAAAATGTCAAATTTGGTATTCGAAGTTATATTCAATTTGTCAATTTGATACATGAACTTAAAGCAATTCATTTAATATCAAATCAAACTTTTCATGGATAATTTTACTACCTTATGCACACCATTTGTGTTATTTCATAACATAGAAAAAGCAACTTATTAATGTTAAACAATTTTAGAAGAAGTAGTAAAAATTCAACTATATGGTGTATTTTCCAAATCAGTAAACAGAGTAAGTGAAATTGAGGTAATAAAATAGTTGCAAAGAGTTTGATTGAATATTAAATTGATCACTTTAAAGTTCATGTCTTAAATTGAATTTTTGTGCTAAGTTTCAAGTACCAAATTTGACATTTACCCTAAATTATATATATTATAAACTAGTCCTATCATGATTTGTATCAAATAAATTGTATAATTTAAATAATAGTTGTTATACCAAAATGTAATCACTTACCATGATCATATTAAAAATATGATTACTACTATTAACTATAGACTCGAGAGATATTGCATACTCGAACTAAAGTATAAGAGTATTTTAAGAATTCAAAATAAATAAATTTGAGGAAACGTAAAGACCCATTGACTATTATCATAGAATCATTGTATATGCTACATATAAGTTTCCATAAATACTAATTTTTTTTATCTTCTACTTTCAGCAAATTAAATGATTGCAGAGGAGGTTATGATAGGGTAAAGATGGCAATGCATGTCTGATAAGGTCTTTCAGCAAAGCAATTCTTTATGCATAAGTTTCGACTTAATCATTGTCTTCTTGGATCGTTTGTTTTTTATTTGTATCTAAATCTATATTTAATTTGCATTTATAATTGATTTATATGCAATTTTTATTTCACCTATATATAAGTAATTAGACCTCTTTTGTTAAAAAGAAAAAGGAAAAATTGTTGCTCATTTTACTAGTTGATGGGAGATTTCAATTCTCCATGACCTTAAAGTTGTACAAAAGAGTGGAGATGCTTTGTATTTTTCTAAAACACTTTTATATCTTTATACATATGCATATGCATATGCTTTGGTATCATTTTAATGAATGGTCTACTATTAGTTTTAGCTTTTGTGTTTTTATTACTCATAATAGTTGCCAAGGCAACTTGTAGAATAGGTTTACTAGTCCTAATATGGAGCATGAGAAGGTCCAACGAGTCTAGTCTATAGCTAGGATTACATAGAGATATATGGCTTATTGACCTCTGTGTGGGTAAGGATCTAAATGTAACAATCATGTGCGTACCGTGTGACTATCACGCTATACATGACCTAGGAAAACAACACGTACGAAGGTGATCATGTGAGAATCGTGTAGAAAGGAGGAGTAGGCAGTCTCATTAAGCTCTAACACATGTGTGACAGGAAAGGGAGCTAAGAAGCATTAACCTCACTAAGTACCACGAGATCGTGTGTGTTCTTGAGTAAGTTAAGTGATTGATTTACTTAGATGGAAATCCGGTAGCATGACGGCATTTATCAAAGATTTCACCTATCCAAATGAAATGAGGACTAGTAGTATTTATAGAGATCTAGCCGTCAATGTCATCCATCAGATGAGATAGACAACCAACTGATAGGATGAGTTCTTCTCATAGTGGATATAGATGTAAGCTCTCTTATGGACCTAGGCCCATTAAAATCTTCATTTGTAATGTGTGTGAGCCAATTGGAATTGGATAGGCTAATTCCAATGAACCCTACTCCAAGCCTATTATGTCAAATCTGCATTGATCATCTTAAATGAGTTAGGCTTAACTCTCTAAGTCCTGACACATTAGCCCAAAGAGTTAAACCCCAATAAAAATTAAGCTTAATGCCTTTGTAATCGAATTCATAAATTTATATTTTTCTCCCTGACCAAAGTCCTTTAGGCTATCAGAGGGATTTGGGCATTAATTAAGCCTTTTCGAATGACAAAAGTTTCGTCCAGTGCATGTGCGCTATAACTTAACTGCACTGTTGCTTAGTGTGTTAATTATTTGACAGCTCACAATGTAAAAGCTTGGTGTGAAATTTACCAAGCAATCAATTTTTCTTGGAGTACACCCTTGTGACATTGTCTCGCCTTAACGAATTGCCCAATGTTAACATTTATGTTGCCTTTAAGACAAAAATATGTTGACATGCCTCCTTTGATGGAGAGCTTTCATCATGCATGTTAATTTATTTTTTGTATCTGATTTATATAGACGATCCCTCTTAGCGAGCTTATTTCACCTTCCTGTTGTGAACACTTCAAATAAATAATGGACTCTGTTGGCAGTAAATTCACATCTCGAACTCATTAGTAGGGCCACTACACGACATGAAGCCCACGTTATTCTCTTCATTCTTTTTTATATGCTCACACAATGGATAGGTGTTCTTCTGCACGTAAGTAATCACAAAGCACATGGTGCTGTAACAGAAATGGTACAATTTTGTATTGTTGGAGAGATGCCAAAATTTGATTAGCCCTTGGTACAAAGGAATAACCTTTTCCGTTAAAACATGCATTGTCTTTCCCTTTAACGTATTTCTATTTTTTTTCTTTTACGTGGCATTCCTCTACATCACTTCATTCCTGTCATTCTTGATTTGTTGTTGGAATTCTCTTCTTCGTTTTCCATTTTTCACGCCTTTTTCTCCTCTATTTTTTTTAATTCTCATAACCTTCATCATTGCGGATATTATACTGTAGTTCAGTTAGCAACTCGATTTATTTTATGTGGGGCTTGGCCAGCACTGATGCATCGATGTCACAATGGAGTAAGTCGATGATTGCAATTGCATTTGAGAAGTATGTATGTTTTCGACTGTTTAGTGTAGTAGCAGCATCACAAGCTTGGTGAAATATCTCCAACTTTGGCCAATCTTTGAGCTACTTGGATTAGGATCTGTCTTTAAGTTGCTTGACTTCAAGTTGAATGAACCAACAAGGGAGTTTGACTATCTTGAAGTTTGCTGGATTTGCTTGGTACAATTGACAAGTCAATTCCCAATTTCCATTCCCTAACTTACTCGTGCTCCTCTAAAACTTATATTGCTTTTTGCATTTCTGAATTTGTTTCATTTTCAGCGTTAGAGGTGATTTTTAGCTACTTGTCCCTCCATTGCTTCTTTGTTTTCTCTTGTTCTCGCTTGACAACAAGTACATAATAGATAGAAAATCGCTTCATTGTTTGAATATTTGTTGCTTGGGTTCTCCCATCACCCTATTTTCCCATGTTTCTTATAGGATTTAGCTTGGAGAATTTTAGCTATCTCCTTTAAAACTAGGAAGCCATGATGAAGATTCACTGGCGCAATCATAATAACTGCGGTAAGAAATCCATCTCTCTTAAATATGATTCTATTGGTGCATCTATTGTATTCTCCGATTACATTCGGTTTTGAATATCACTCCCGGTTGTCTTTTTCTATCTTTTGTACCAAACTATCATGTTACCAGTGTCGTGTATGGAGAAAATGTTTAGAAACAAGGATTTAGTTTGAAAAAGTTATGAATTATGTTGCTTAGTAGTGATGTGTAATTTCTACCAATAATATATAAACTTCGGTATTGTGTTACTATTCATGGGTTCCTCATCGCTTGTGGAGGATTGTTCTTAGTTGTTTAGCCTAGCTGAGATGGTTGTATGGCCATCCGATAGACCAATATTATTATTTTTTTTAAATAGGCATGATCCCTCCATACTCTTCATGGGTATTAATATTGTATCCTATTTTTTCATATTGGGATATCAAAAGTCCCTTTTTTACCTGTGTCTTTTTCAATTGAACTAATATGAGTAATATATTTTATAAATTGAAGTGCTTCATTGAATACATGAGTCAAATGCATTCACCATATTGAGCCTACAAAGGAATTAGAAGATTATACTAGAATGCTAACTGCGGAGACTCTGCTCCGTATTTATTCAATATAATACACGCGGTGGTGATATTGTCATTTCAGTATATTTCATATATCTGATAGAACAATGAGTGGGCATGTAATGTTTGATCGATTCCTTAGGGCCAACTTCAAGTCCTTGAAGTTAAAATTCCTTGTTATTAGTATAACTAATCAATTTAGTTTGAAGTAAAGAAATCTTTCTACTTGCTTTGTGATCCTCCATTCTTGTTTCCTTAATTGTTCTAGAGGTTTTCACCGATAGAAGAGACCTTCAGATGCCAATGCTTCTACTTTTCATGTTCATATTTATCGTTCAATCTTTAGAGAAAAATTCAACTTTGGATACATCTTTCATAGGCATCAACGATGGTCGTATATATCTAACTATTAAAGATAGTTCAATCCTAAAGTCCTACAAGAAGTGTTTTATTATGCTAGTTTTGTTAGATATCTCGAGAAAAATACTAACTTCTAGAATTTAGTGAAAATTGTGTCTCAAAATGTTGTGAAAACCTTGATGGCCTTGTCGATTTTTCTTGATTTTGCCAACCGGGTAATCTTCTTATTGTTGAAAATGACACTTCTTTGATGGGTAGCTATTGCGTTCAACTTTAGCTTCATGATAAGCCCATTGGTATTTAGCACATCTCATATAACACCATTGCTCATTTGGATTGAATAGGACCCTCTTTGTGTGTTTAGGTATAAGAGACATTTTAGTATGCATACAAATACTTGAATATAGCTGCAGTCCTCAGTCGTTGGTCATACTGTGTCTAGCCTAGGATGTGGATTTGTTGTTCTGACTTTGCCTCTTAGGTGTGTTTTTTTTAATGATAGCTTATTCTTGAGTGACATGGCCGAACATTAGTTTGTTGAAAGTGATGCAACTACTAATCTTGGATGTGGTACTAATTTGCTATTACAATATTTCTAATACACAGAGTCATTGCACCAGCATAAGCTAAATAGATGAAGTTTTTACTCTTCCATTTTTATGCTACATCCATGCACAGGCCTTCTTGTGTCATCCATTCTTGCTCTTGAATTAATAAGTTGTTAATCACTTCATAATTCACTTATGAATGCATATAAGGCCCATTGCAAGAGAAACACTCATTACACAATGGAGATGTCGCTTCTGTTTTCCATTGATAAAGTTTTGTGTCCATTCCTTCATGGTTTTGCAAATAATTTCATCAATCATGCCTTTTCAATAAAGGGTTGACTATATGGCTTAATTAGAGCATGGCTATTGATATATCATTTTGTAATTGACCCAGCAATATTGAGATTCATGGTGGAGGTGGCAGTTTGGTCTTGAATTGAACTAGGTTAGTGCAGGCATTGAAAATCCTGGGTCTGTCATGAAGAGCTTGGCACATCAAGAAAATCACAAAAGTTGAAGCAGAATGCCAAAAATTCAGGTTTACTCAACACGGACAGAAAAGAGTTAAGTGTTGCAATTGTGCACTCCATTTCAAGATTGAGTGCTCACACACTGCTATTTCAACTAAAAAATTTGTTTTAATTTGTTGTTCAGGTCAATATTTCTAATGCAATTGCTATCAAGGTCGAGGACTTCATTTTGTAGCAGCTACTTGGTCTGCTGAAATTTTAGTTCGTTGTGGAAATTCCATGACAAAATTTGGTATTGATACATCCGTGATATTCAAAAACTCAAAGAACAAAAGTTGTACAACTCTCTCTCATCTTTGAATAGGATTTTGAATCACATCAAAAGGAGCTTGGATGGGAGAAATATCCATAATTTACTAAACTTTTTCAAATCTGTAAGATCAAGCACCGACACTGTCATGCAGCAAATTCAGGATAAAAACTAATCTTGTTCATTTAGAATCTCTTAAACTCAAAACAAAATTTTAGAGCTTTCCCTTATGTTTTCATAGAATTTTGAATCACTTCAAAAGGAGTACGAATGAGAGAAATATCTATAATTTACTTAATTATATTAAATTTGTGAGTAAGAACATTTCGCTACATATTCCATAACTTCGCAGTTAATTTCGTATCGATACGTTATGAATCCGTGAAAAATCAAAACATGAAAGTCTTATATCTCTTTCTTATCTTTCTATATAATTTTGAATCTCCTCAATCCGAGTTGATATGAGAGAAATATCCTTAATTTACCAATATCTATCAAATCTGCAAAAATTAGGTACTCTTATCATCATACAACAACTTCACGATGAAATCCATATTGATACGCTTTGAATCCACCAAAACTCAAAACATGAAAGTTTTAGATCTCCTTCTCTTCTTTCCATATCATTTTTAGACATCTTAAGAGGAGCTTGTATGAGAGAAATATCCTTAATTTACCAATATCTATCAAATCTATAAAAATTAGATACTCTTACTGTCATGCAACAACTTCATGATGAAATGTGTATTGATACACTTCGAATCCATCAAAATTCAGAACATGAAAGTGTTAGATCTCATTCTCTTCTTTCTATAGAATTTTGAATCATCTCAAACGGAGCTCATAGAAGAGAGATGTCCACAATTTATGAAACTGTGTCAGATTTGAACATATCAGAGCACAACTCTGTAGATGCAACAATTTCACGACCAATTCTATACTAACACACTTCGAATTCATCAAAACTCAAAGCATGAAAGTTTTAACTCTTTTTCTCTTCTTTCTATAGCATTTTAAATCATCTTAAATAGAGCTCATACGAGAGAGATGTGCATAATTTACGAAATGTGCACGGGTTGTCTTACTCAATGTATGTTTGGTGCGCTTGATTGATTGGCTTGATGTTTTAACCATTTACTGAAGCTCCTTTCATGCTTTAAACATCCCATTTGCTAAAACCTTCTTCTTCATTCTTATTTTATCATACAACTCTATCAGATGATGCAAACCATCTTCTTCTTCCTTCTATAGCCTTTTTTTTTTTTTTTTTTTTTGTATCTCTACCTTATTTACATTGAAAGGAGTCGAAGGAATCTAACCTCTGAAACCTTACACTTTTTTGTGTTCATAGCTCCTCTTATGGCAATCATACTTATGAATTGATCATTTGGGATAGCTAACAAAGAGACCCTGTGAGAGTCAAGAAGCGACACGTGAGCTCCAATTAGCTACTATTGTGCCTCACTTGTCCTCATGGTATACTCTACTTAGTTAAATTGAGCTTCAACTAGCCAGAGTCATCCATTAAAGAGTTCTGTTCATTGACATGTTGGGTTTCTAGCAGGTTGGGGTTCATTCTTCTTTGGCAATAGTGACTCTCGTAATTTTAACATGATGACACCTAATCCATTAATTAATAGAGCTTCTAGCTTACTGGAGTGAGTTGTGAAGGTGTTATAAAGCAAACGCCTGGTTAATTTATCCTCTTGTACTTTTCATCTTTTTACTCTCTTCTCTTTTTTCCCCTCATTAAGTCTGAATATACTTGATTTGGCCATTGCTATGTCTGGTTGCTTGGTAATGACCCGAGTAGTAGCTCAAGTGCTTCTATCATGTTTCATTCCATAGAACTATGAATCCCAAAAATTTTGGAGTATATGAATTCCCTTGTATATATAGTACTAAATGAATCTCATAGTGTTTCTATCTTAGACAAAGTTGTTGTTGGGAGAGCTTGATGCATGATAGGACTCTAAGAATGACGAATTTGATATAAGTGGCTCTTAAGCATCTTTCACTTATGTGCTCATCTTCGCAAGTCCAAAACACAAGGCATGACTACCACTATAGCATTATACACTCGGTGGCTTGATCACCACTATTGCTCTTGATACTCATTCATGAGACTTGTATTTATAGGAAGTGAAATAATAAATGTTGATTTTTTTGAGTTTGCTTGAAATAGTTACCTATGTTTACATCATTGTGTTACTCGCGTATATTTTTTTAATGATGAGCAAATGTCTCCCATGGAGTTTTATTAGCTTTTGTATTCCTTTCATTTGTAAAACTAATTCACCTTCCATTTTCTTGCAATGCAGGTACTAGGACCATCAAGTGTTGAACTTTCATCTCGCCTTCTTCCCCCCTTCAAAGTGGTGATGACCACATTTAGTTACGACTTGTAATGAAAAATCATGCAAAGGCACTGCATGAAAGCATCAAGTATGCTTATGTATGAGTGTCACATATAGCAAAAGCTCACACAAGGCACTTAGGTAGCAAACATGAAGAATTGAGTGGGAAGTTCCTTCTATCATCGTATGTCCTTCCCTAGTTGATGACATGTTGCAAAAGAGTGAGTTTAGTTACTATCAATGCTCCAACTTCTTCATACCGTAACTGGAAATCATGTGTTGTATTGAAATCCTTTAATAATTATAAGCTGCAATGTCTTAAAGGAGTGTATCGGCTTGATTTGAAGGTAATATATTATTCACATAAATATACTTTTAATTGACCAATTGTAGTAATATTATATAAAGGGTAGCGTAGCATCGTGACCAATCAAGTATCACTTACATGTACATGCTTTAGGTATACAACATGAATGAACATCATGTGCACTTCTATAAGTGAGGATCATGCACAAGCAAGTATTTCGTGTTTCAAGCACAACAAATGTGCATTGCATATAGAATTTATTAGCTTGTGATGGACATCCATTCGTGCCTTTCTTCATTGTAATCTTCTTGGTCATACAATGTCGTCTCTTCTTCCTTTTTTTTTATTTTTTATTATGAGTTGTATCGAATATGTAAAACTGACCATGATAATGAAATCAACTTGTCAACTCTATATCCATTTATATTCTTGATACTCATTTTCACCTTGGTAATATATCTATTCATCATGTGCTTTGGAGTACTAGCTTTTACATAGCTGCAACACATGAAAAGACGTAGTAGTGGGATCACTTCAATCCTTTAGATACTTATAAAGTTATGATAGGCATCATAAACAAATATCAGGTCTTGGTAACAAGGGTCATTACTGAATGCAACACTTCATTTTAAAGTGCTTAGGAGTAAAGCTTCAACCAAGCAGTAATATTATCTGACGTGATAGTATTAGAAATGAAGGGGCTTATTACACTATCATGTGCATTGAATTAGCATGGTTACTTCAACAATATTTAGACGATACTTTAAGGAAAATGATCATTTTTGCTCATGCAGTGATAGTAGCATTGATTATCAATGCCGCTTGTGTAGCAATAATGACATTTGGATCGATAACTTTTATTATCAAGGAGGTATTTCCCACTACTCAATTGTATAGCACTCATCAGGGTGTCACATAAGTGTAGAATACCATGTGCCAAGGATTAATTGGCTTAATGGAGCTTGTTAAGGGGATTATCTATACTACTTGACAATTAGAAATATCGAGAAGAAAGTGGTAATGAGTTATAAACATCGTGCGCCTTGGAGCTAAGCTCTAACCCATTAGTAATGATGTCTAAACCATATGTTATGTTTGTTATTATTGTCTTTCATTACTAAAGGGTAATGTTACCTAGTCCAATGTCAAATTTTTTTTTTTTCATTTTTTTAAACTAGTTTTACGCTGAAGAGACTAGTCTCTTCCTTTGCAGTGACAATAGTAATAAAAGGAAAATAAGTGAGCATATCATCATATTTACATGAAAAATAATCATTGATTAAGTAATACAACTCATTCATTAGTTAAAAGCATTTAACGCTTAGTTTACACATAGAGAAAGGAAATGAGCGAGATATGATAATAATGCTCTTGATTATAAGCAACTCTTTCTCTAGTTCATGTAGTACTTTGCATTTTCATGCTACTATAAGCCTTGTGTTTCTTTATACCTCCATGAGAATTGTGCTTCTTTCTCTTTTTAAATTCTTGAATCTTAATTTCTTCCCGTATAGGTTGTGATACCACATGAGATTTCACTAGAGTCATATTCGCTTCATTTTCATGCTCATAAAAGAAGGTAGCTTTAGCAAAATGGAGTCCGTTATGGTTGAATGGATTCTTTGTTGTGTGGATTAAGATACCACTTCCATTCCAATGACCTTTCATGTACTGATGTTGTGTCAAGGGTATCATGTTGTACTCGTGCAGCCACATCCTTTCTATGAAAAGGTGGTAGGATACCGATGCATCAATCACAAGAAATGTAGTAAGGCCATGAATGGGCCCAACTTTAAAACTTAATTTGATATAAACCATTGTCATTTTAGACGATTCAATAAAACTGTTCACTACGATAGGATGCTTCACTAAGTGTTGAATATCTATTCTTATAGCTTTAAAAGTAGATATGGACATAATATTAAGCAAGGATCCATTGTCGATAAGAGTCCTCTTGTTGGGATAGCCATTGAGTATACTCTCCACATACAAAGGATGATTGTGATTGAAGTTCTTCAAGAGCGTATCAGCACTAGCAAATGTAATGGCATAATCTCTTGTAGAGATTGCTCCTTCCTTAGGTCGAATAACATCGCACTCACTATAGTGACATTGTGCAATTTAGTTAAGTGCAATCATTGCTGCAAATCATGAGTGATCATCAAATCTAAGGACATCAAAGAAGTTCTTAAAATTTGAAGTCTTCATTAAGGTAAAAACGATATTATCATCCCCATGGGTTTCAATTTTGAGTGCATTGTCGTTTTTTTCATGGGCCTCAACCGGCTGCGAGTCTATTGACTCCTTTGTAGTAAGATTATGGGTAATGACATTTACAGCACCACACCGATTGTTATGAGCTGGAAGTGGGTTATTCCTAACATCATTATTCTCGATGATAAGCCCCTATTATGCACTCTTTCATTGAAGATTTTCTTCAAAGTAAAGCAATCCCTACTAGAATACCCCATAATCTTATGAAATCTACAATATTTAGGATCATTCTTTTTTTCTTGAGTTGGAAAACGTTCTATTCTTAGGATTTTGAGATTTTCATCTCTCAGCCATTGATCTAGCATAGTGTACACCTTTCCTATTGAGCAAAAATATGTCAGTGCTTCCTTTTCCCTTTCACCCCTAGGTTTCTCAACCTTTAGTTTCTTCCCCTCTTTGAAATCTTCACTCTGAGCTAGATTCACCGATAGTTCTCTTTTGTTAAATTTCGCACTTCCTCCCTTTTGTCATGTAACCGAATTATTAGTCCTTTTTGCATTCTAAACAAGCATAGAAAGTGAGGCTAAGGAAAGATTTTCTAAGGGCACCACATACTTAGTGAACATACCTTGGATGCAAATTTTCACTAACTCTTTTTCATCCCATACGTCTTGAATGTCTAGTGAATGCTCCCTAAAACGCTTAATATAATCCATCAAGTCTTCCTTGGGCTTCTAATGAATTCATCCCATATCAATCAAGGTCACTTGTTCTTCTGTCAAGAAGAACTCCTCTAGAAACATCTCACACATACTTGCCCATGCATCTACTAACCTAGGAGAAAGATTAACATACCAAGTGTACATCTTCTCCATGAGGGACTTAGAAAATTTTTTATACTTTAGATCATTATCGAATCCGTAAACCTCTAGTGTCTCAATAAATTTCAACAAAGGCCCCTTGGCAATCCCTTTCTTACCATTAAACAACATGAATTTAGGACTTACATAGTCCTCAGAGTATGGCTTAGTAGCAATTTGTTGATTGTGTGGGAGTTTGATATCTAACACTCTTGCATAAAACTTAGCTTGTATTTCTTTCAAATATACATCTAAATCTTCCTTTGTAATGAAAGTGCCTTTAGGAGTTGAAGTGGTGGCTTCAGCTGGTGTAGCTAAAGTAGCCTTCTAGAGTGAAGTTGCATTGTGTTGAACAGTAAGTCCACCAATGACAATCTATGGTGTAGCCTAGGAGGATGAAGATCCTCCGAATTGAACATGTAGTGCAAGCTAGGAGGTTGAGGGTTCTCCAAGTTGAATTCCTATTTTCACTACCTGAGGTACGTGTTGTTGTGTCACTATAAGCTCCAATGGAGGGACTTGCTCTCCAACTCTAGCAGGATCCAGTTCAGGAACAAGAAGAGGATTAACAGTTTGAGGTGCTTGTAAGGAGCCTGAGGCACTTGGGGAGAACGTTGTTGCGCAACAGTAGTAGGGGTCGATGAGGTCATGCCTTGTTGCACGACAACAATAGCATTTATTCCATATGGGTATTGAGCAAACATCATCATGAATTGATGGAGTAGTCTAGTAGACTCTTGTATCGATTAATTGACCTGCGCAGTATTTTCTTATATAGCGTGTAAGATCGCCACATTATCTAGTTGAGTACTAATAAGTTGGTTAAAATCCTCAAGTGTTGGCATGTCATGCTTAGCAACTTCAGGATTGACATCGAATTCTTAAGTTATACCCTCAGTCAGGTTAGTAAGTCTCTTCCTTAGAGGTGCCACCATCATGCATGTGTCAATTTTTCTTCCCAGTGGAGTCGCGAAGAATGTGTGAGTAAGCATCTAAATATCAGGATCACATGAGCGTTGCCTGGCTATCACGCTACATGTGACCTAGGGAAACAATGCGCACGAAGGTGATCAAGTGAGAATTATGTAGGGAGGAGGAGTAGGCAGTCTTAGTAGGCTTTAATACAAGTGTGGCAAGTGAGGCAGCTAAGAAGGATCAACCTCACTAAGTACCATGATATTGTATGTGTCCTTAAGTAAATTAAGTGATTAATTCACTAAAGTGGAAATTTGGTAGCACAATGGCGTTTGTCCAAGATTTCACCTATCCAAATGAGATGAGAACTAGTAGTATTTATAGAGATCTAACCGTCAATATCGTCCGTCAGATGAGATAGACGACTAGCAACTAGGATCAGTTCCTCTCATAGTAGATATAGATATGGACTCTCTTATGGACCTAGACTTATTAAAACCTGTATTTGTAATGTGTGGGAGCCAATTTGAGAAACGTTGGAATTGAGCAGGCTAATTTCAATGGATTTTACTCCAAGCTTACCATGCCAAATCTCCCTTGATTATCCCAAATGAACTGGGCCTAACTCTCTAAGTCCTATCACATTAGCACAAAGAGTTAAATCTAAATAAAAATTAGGCTTAAAGGGAAATTATTGAGCTGATCTATTTTCTCTTAACCTTTCTTACGCAAACTCATACTTTGAGCAAAGCATGTTAGCAATATTGAGCTCATAGCAAACTCATTATCCTTAATGAGTAAACTTTACTTCCTTACATTCATTCAAACTATTTCAATTATCATGCATAATAATCTAACTAGTTGAATTCATACCATAATTTCCTATTTGAATTCATATCATAATCTAACTAGTTATTGTGTTCCTCAAACTTATGTTTTATATTATCAATTTTTTTTTTGAAGATTCGTAGTGAGACACTTAAATTATATCAAATTCTAGATTTTGTCTAATTTTAGATTCTTGTTTTCTGAAATGAAATCATCAAATTAGTTGGTTTATAAGAAATATAGAAAATGAATGTACATGATGGCCATGGGTCTTTATCACCTTAATTTATGTGTATGATATATTTTTGGTATCAAGTCAAGTAAGAGTATTTATTAAGAAATAGGTGAAAAAAAAAAAGAAAAATATAGATATACCTTCTTTGAAAATTAAATACCCAATAAATCCCTATTAAGTTAAATTTATTTATTTATTTCTTTATTCATTTCTCTACAAGAATACCAATTAAAAATTTTCTTTCAATGCATAAAATACATTTTCTAAACCTTTTTTCTTAAAAGTATATAAATTTTTGCATCCTAATTCTCACATCTCAATCATTACTTTTATTATAATTATAAAATAGAAGCACATAAAATATGACTAAGATAGTTTTCTAAACACAAGACTTCCAAAAATGCGAATCCAATATATATAAAAAGAAAAAAGAAAACTAACTAAACAGTACTTTAATACTTGAATGCTCTTTACCTATTAAGGGTCTGTTTGTTTTGGCTTTTTTCCAGCAGATACAGATACTTTTTCAAACTTTTTTCTAACAATTTATTTATCAATAAATAGATATAGATAAAAAAAAGTTGACAGTTCTTATCAAAAGATCAAATAGAACAAATATAGATAAAATTTAGATGTAAATTAGATATATTTACACATATCATTTTAAAAAAGATACAAATACAGATGAAAAACAGACAATCCAAACAGACCATAAATGTAGCTAGAAACTCAATCCGAACTTCGCTTTTGATACCCAACTTTGTTTAGTGATGATAATTCTTTTTTAATTTATAGATAAATTTCAAATTTAATATGTTCATAGTTCATTATGGAAATCCAAAAACCTTTTTTTTTTTTCCTTCCCTAC
This sequence comes from Combretum micranthum, assembly GCA_024138025.1. Lineage (NCBI taxonomy): Eukaryota > Viridiplantae > Streptophyta > Magnoliopsida > Myrtales > Combretaceae > Combretum > Combretum micranthum. The sequence continues at coordinate 47,780 of JAMXBD010002691.1, read as the reverse complement.
AATAAGTTGTAAGCGATAGTGTGTTTGTCACGACTCTAAATGGGGGCCTAACAGGATTTATCTAAAGCTATCATATCACGTGTGCACCCGTAACATGAGAGCCGTCTTGTATGTCAGAGTATACAAGACTCTATTTATTTATAAATATTTATCATACAAATGATATAATATATTACAGTATTTCAACTATGGAATCCTATTTTCCAATTTCCACCAAGATCGCAGAGAATCGGTATCCCCCACCAAATAGTGAAATTGGGTTTCCAAACTACAACATACAAAATTCAAAATTCATCTATTTTACATTCTAAGTCTCCATATCCTATATCTCTATCTTCAATAAGGTTGTTGGAGAAGCTCTCTTCACACATTCCTAGCCCAATCCCAGCTAGTAATAATCCTGCACAAAAACTGTAGGGGGGTGAGCGAACCACGGGCTCAGTGAGTTCATTCCTCACTACTACCGGTCACGCAAGTTATCAAACATTAATTATACACTCATGCAAATCTATCTATACGCAATATGAATGCATACGTAATGAATGCAAGCAACACATCTATGGGGGTCCGGAACCATAGACGATGTAGATTTACCTGTCTACACTTCAGTTGTCTCCCATACTTACCCGCATGGGACACCTCGCCTTAACCGTACGAGGCTGCCTGGTGGTTTCGTCCATCCAGACTCACCCAATGCTTAACCGCCATTGGTAACAACAAATATTCCCCAACGTGTTCACGTGATTTACGTTGGTTCATATTTAAATATATATAATGCCAATTTAATGGTCATTCTTACAATCCATCACCAATCTATGGTGAATCGCACAAGTAGACCCCGACTCGGGTAACATCTACTGCCAAAAAGAACCATCACCTATAAAGGTGAATCCGGCGGATAGACCCAAATTCAGGTAACATCTATCGCCAAGTGACCAGTGGACCCAAATTCAGGCCACATCCACTGTCACAACAATACTCGGAAATGTCCCATGTTTATCTCATAAACTCTTTAGTATAAATTCTTCCTCTTCAAAGGATATAAAAATAACCTGGAATATTCCAAGTCGGATTTCTTTAAAATACATTTCAAAATACTTTTGTTTTCAAAATTGGGACATTTCCTACAAGGGGATCAAGCACATGCGACGAGTATATCCAATTAGTTTAGTCGAATAATTATCTTTATCCATTTATGCAGGTGATCATGCGGATGATAACACTCATATCAATCAGTCATTCCATACAAGCAATACAATCAACATAACAGCAAGCAGTAGCAATCACAAGCAAATAGTAGATCATCAGAATTCCCTCACCTGTGGTCCTCGCTAAGCTACTGGCAGTCCGGAATTGATCTATTTTCCTATGAAAGGAAATAACAGAGATTTATTATTGGATTATTTCTGTAAGAGAAGTCTTCCTGTAATTTAAAGGTGTTGATCTCTATCGTCGGATATTAAATTAAGTCTGTCATATTAATTACTGTATTATTAAATAATTTAGTTGAATTCTTATAGGTGCCTAACTATTCCGTATCGGTATTTGATATAGTTTTTATTAATTGCTATCTATATCTTTATTCAAGGAGTTTGTCTTTTCTTAAGTTCTACTGCTTTTGATAGAAGATTTTTATTTATTAATTCTTTGCCCGTCAACCTTATCTGTCTCTCAAATTGGTATTTTTATTTATTTAAGAATATGTTTTAGTATCTATATCTTTCAAAAGTTATAAAAATCATATATAGATATATCAAATTTCTATTATACTTCAGTTTCATTCTTGTTGCAAAACAAGCTAAGTTTAATATTACAATATTATTAGTAATATTAGTTTTGAAACATTAATATCAATATTAGTAATAAATACATGTATAATAATAATAATCTTCTTCATGCTATTAGTAAATAATAATATTAGTGACAAAATAATAATAGTATTGATGATAATATAAATATGGTAGTGTTAACGTGAAATAACAGTATTAATATTCATTCATGACTCGTGATAAAAATATCAACAATACTAAATACTATACTCGGTAGTCATAATAATAGCAATTATCATAATTATGCTTGTAGAAATAACAGTAAGATTGATGTTGGTTTAAAAGTGGAATTGAGTGAATTTTCATTTATGATTTCTTATTCATTTTAAATCCGATTTCGTTGTATAAATAGTCGATTTGGTAGTACTCGAAGAGTACTTTGTGGTAGTGAAATTATTTTTAAGGAAAGACATTTGTACAATTTTTAAATTTATGCAATACATGCATAGACTTCAAGTAAATTTTAACAATTGTAGCCAAAACTTGGTTTGATCATATCTAACTCATTTCTAATCCGTTTTTGACGAATAAATAGTCATTTTCATAGTATTTTCCGAGTACAATCCATTAGTGGTGTTATTTTTATCAAACAAGGTCATTAAGGACACGAAAAAGGCAAGAACATTCTGCTCTGTTCGCACAAGTCTGGCAGCAGAAATTTAAATTTTGTTTTTGCAATATCTAATTCGTTTCTTATCCGTTTTTAACAAATGAGTAGTCGATTTCATAGGATTTTTCGTGTTCTTTCCATTGGTGAGGTCATTTTTGGCTTTAAACAAACATATTAATACAGTTTATTCATTCTTTCCAACGGTTACATGAGTTATTTCAAGTTCAATTTAGTTTGTTGTAATTGAAGTATGTTTTGGTTTTTCCTTTCTAAGACTTGAATTTCTACACTTAAAAATCTTCAAGTTGATGTATTTATATACTAAATAGTCTAAATAACATAAATATATGGTTAGATCTGTTTTGGTAAGTTTATAAAATAATTTCTAAAGATAAAACAAAATGAACACTTGAATTAATATGATTCTTACCTTGTTTGGATGATAGACGGGGTTTAGTTCCTCCTTGATGAAAGTGATGATCTAAAGAGGATAGTAAGGAAATGAGTATCTAAGGAAAAATTAATCTAGCTAAACTAGCTTATATACGTACACATTTTTACCTTATTGAGCTTAGATTCAACTTGAATTGATGATATACCAAAGGCTATTTATCTCGGTTTTGGATGTTGTTTGGAATAGCTAAAGTGGGGTTTCAATTGTGTTGATGAGTATTGATGCTTGGGTAGTGTTATAGGATCTAAACAAGGGATACTCTTTTATTTTTGAAGTGTTGAAATAAGTTTGGACAAGTGAGCATTGGAGAGGAATTTTGTAAATTCGTAGTAGTTGTTTTGAGAGGATTTTTGAATTGTGTTTGGGGAGATTTTGAGCTAAGTTAATGTGTAACTTAAGGCTATATATATGTACTAATGTTAGGCTAAGTTTAGGAGGCTAAAGAGAGGGTTTTGAGCTTGAAAAACACAAGTTTCTGTTGATGTATCTCGCTGGAAATTTGATGCGAATTTGAGGACGATTTTGGTTGAATTTGTATGAAATTTGTAGCTAATTTCTAAGGGCATTAATTGGGTTTGTTTGTTAGTTAATTACGTTAATTTATGTGTATAAAATAGGGCTCATATTGCAAGAGAAATTGGGTCAAAAATCGGATCAAATCTATGGTTGAAATTGGAACTCTGCTGCAGTTTTCTTTGCTGTATTCCTCTTGCTGCAGCTGTCTTGTTTGGAATTTTCTAGGCAGATCTGGAGTGGTTTTGGTTGTATATCTGAGTTGGAATTCTTATCATTTAATGTTTATTTTATGTGGACTTTTTGTATTGGATCATATGTTATTTTTCATTTGGAATTTGTGTGTTGAATTTGGGCAAGTGGAGATGTTAATTTGTTTGGAAGTTACAGCCGAGATTTCGGACTTTGTTCCACGAAAATTCAAGTTCTAATTACGGCTGGAATTCAACTTGTATTAAGTTGGAATTTTATGGCATTGAATGTTAATCTTAGGTGAAGTTTTCTTATTGAATGAATTGTCATTTTCAAGTTGGATTTTGAAGTTCAAATTCGGATCAAAGTTAGACATGAAGGTTGAATTTCTTCTCTGCTGTTTCCTCTGTCCATGGGTGCTCTGTTTTCAATCAAGTGTTGCCGTGTGTGTGTGGAAGTGTGTGTGCGGGCGTGGGATAATGTTGCTCGATCTCCTGTCGCGTCTACTTCCAGCAGGCGTTCACACTTGTTCGTGTGTGTGTGGAGAACGTGCGTGGAATGGAGCTGCTTGTCCGTCCAAGATAGATGCTGCAGCTTGAAGAAGTTTACTTGTCCTGCGCGTGGAGCAACGGTCCTCCATTTCGTAAAGCATCTTCTAGCGCGCGTGAAGGCTCTGCAGCTGGACGTGGTTGGATCCTGCTGCTGCTCATCCTCTGTTTCTACCATGGATTTGTGAACGAGACGATGCATGGAATGTGAAGAATTCGTGTCCTTTGTTTCAAGAAGAATTTCTAGCGTGCGTGAAGACAAGAGACTTTGCGTGGAAACTCTGCAGCCGAATCCACTTGCGGCAAGGAAGCTCCAATGCAACGTGATCCTTGGTCAACATGGGAAGATTGGGTATACATTTGTCTCTATTTCCAGAGAATTCACAGCCTCCTCGTCCTCTGTTCTAATGCAATTTCCAGCGGCTTCAGTTCAACGTGGAGATTTCTTGTGCGTGGAGGGAACATGCCAACTGCTCGCTCGGGTGCTTGTGCATGAAGCCTTTGCTGCTGAGGTGTGCCGCTGCTGTGCGTGGAAGGAAGCTGCTCGGTCGTCAGCTGCTTGTGTGTGGAAATGAATTTGTCTCGCTCGGTCACCAACTGCTGCGTGCGTGAGAAAGGTGCTGCTCTGTTCGTGGCCTCGAATTGTAGCGCGTGGGAGTACTCTTTTGTTCGGTGGAGCAGCCTTGCGTGCGCGTGGATGTGTGTTGTCTCCAGCTTTGTAGTTTGAGCGGCTGATACGTGGCCTTTCTCCTTTCCTTGAAGCAACTTCCAGCGGTTGAAATTCTACTCATCTCCATCGTTGTGTCAGCGTGAGGGTATTTTACAATCTGAAGGATCTACTTACCATTCCAATTTTCTTTATTATTATTATCATTATCTAATTAATAGTTAACTGAAATAATTAATTTATAAACGTATGTTTATATTCATTACGTACAAGTTTTATCGAAATAGAATTTTCCTAAGTTAAAACTCTAAATTGTTTGTACGTACAAATTTTTAGTTGCGATTTTACACAATTAATTATTTTTAGCATTTTAACTTACGTGATCAAAATTTTCAAATTCAATAAATTAAATTATGAACCAAGTCTTAATGAATTCAAAATTTTCTAACAAGTATAACAACGGTCTTGGAATTTTTATCTTAAATTTATATTAGTAATTATCGGTCGGTGTTGATATCTATTACATACTTATAATCTTAATAGTTCATCTTTGGATTATCATTTTATATCAACAAGTTCTATTACTAGATTATATTTTTTTTTTTCGAGTTTGGAATTTAGAACTACTTCTAGTTATATCTTAATTATCAATTTAAGATACAAAATCTCGTTTTTGGTATCTATTAAGATCAAAGAAATTGTTATTCGGGTTTTTCAAACAATGAATGAGTTTATTACAACTCATGGATCAATTCTAAGATTTTCGTTGAATCATATATTTGATACTAGTTTCACATTTGCCAATTTGTTCATTTTCTAGTTATGAAAATTGTTAAATGTTACGTTGATAATTCATGATTTTAATTTCTAAATCTCTAAGTCTTTTGATTAGAATATTGGCGTAATTTGAATATTCTTTTAAGATCTAGATTCTTAGATATTGATCTATTTTATTAAATATTATATTTTTGAATAGAATCTATTTATACTAATTTGTTATTAGCAACTTATTTATTTATTTTTTTTTGTAGGGCTACTCGATATATATTATTAATAGATTAATAGTAGCTTGAATACTATTATTTCATTATTTAATAAGCACAGGATTTATTTTCTAAATATTGAACTTAAGGAAAAATTATTTAGTAATTTATATTAACGATTGATTTATCGTCGTTTTTTTTTTTAAATTATTTGAGATCATAGAAGTTACAGTTTGTATTTCGAAAAATTTTTATTGGTAGCGGTTTTAATTTTTCTAATTATAATCAAATTCATTTATACTTTAACATTTTTAAATCGAGAAAAATTTAGAATGATTTTTACTACTTGTTCCTATTATTCTAAATAATCAAATATTACATTTTTAGTATTTGTTATAATCAGGTTACGTAAAATTTGGGGGATTACAGTGTTCCTCAAAGTTAGGCCTTGGCTAATTCTTCCGGTTTCAAACCTTTCTTACTCACATGGTTATGGTTCGATTCATTTATTTATTCTGTTTTAAATTACAAAAACTGTAGGTTAAAGGTTCCATTATTCAATTACGATTCTTATATTAGAAGGATGTTCCAGCTTGTTCATAGAACGTCAAATCGATATCAATTCCTAGTCCGGTTTAAAAATAAATTGGGTGGCAAGACGGCGTGCTTTTTTTTGGGTTTGGTTTTGAGTAATCTTCAAAATTGTACTAATTTTTTTTTAAAGCAGAATTAAAATAAAGATTAATTACAAAAACATGACCCATATTTTGAGCAATTTGTAAATACATGACCTGTGTTATCTTTTTTAACAATTCTGTAATCGAGTTCTATGAAAAAAAAGTATAAATATTGTTAATTACTATTAAAGAAAATGTGTTAGTCCTGGTCTAAAAAAATTAATTTAATAAAAATAGTACTAAATAAAATTAAATAAATAAAAATATTAAAAATTATTTTTTTTAAAATAAGAAAATTGAAAAAAAATGTAAAATTATTTTTATGACCAATAAAATATTGATATGTGTCATTCTAAAATTATTAAATAATATTGATATTTTTGTATAAAACTAGGATCATATAATTGTAAAGAAAGAAAACATAGGTCATGTTTTTGTAAAATTGGTCAAAACATAGGTTATGTTTTTGTAATTAACCTCCTAAAATAATAAGTAAATGGGTTGCATAAATATCACAAATTATTGATAGATGTAGAACTATACTTTTTATGATTAATCATGTATAATTGTGTATGTGTAACTAAATCTGCATATAATATATACGATGCATTTGTATTACATTAAGTATTTTTCATATTAATAACCTATGCAAAGATATATAATAAGGGTATAAATAAATAAAAATTAATAGCAAGCTCTTTAAAGAGTCTGATTAGATGATTTTTTTTTCATATATATCTTATTTATATCTGATTTATATGGTTTGTTTATAAGTAGGATAACTGTTTGTGATTTGTATCTTTTTTTTTTTTTTTAAGAATAATCTAACAAACCAAACACCTTACTAGATGCCATATACTTAAACTCAAATTATTTTGAATGGCTTATTAAGTTAATGGTGATTTATAATATTTAGCTCAACCTCGCAAACATAATCAAGGAGAGATTTGAAGAATAAATGGTAAGAGTTTACACATTAATGACACGTTTGGTATGCAGGAATAGGACCGGAATGGAATCGTGATTCCGGCTACCATTTCCATTCCTAATATTTGAAAGTATTTTTAGAAGTGGAACCACAATTCTTGAATGGGTGATTTTGACTTTGAAAGGAATTTGATTTTGCCTTTGAAGGTAAAATCGTGATTCCATTTCACCCTTATTAATTATATGTAGCTAATTACTTTTTTATCTATTATGTATTCATATTTTATTTATTATTAAGAACATTTTAAAAATTACACCTTTTAGCATTTCATTCATGTATCTTTCAAATATAGAAATCGATTTGTCATTCCCAAACTCATTCGATTTCAATTATTCAATTCCAATCCAATTTATTTATTTGAAATTATTCCTATACCAAACGTGACATAAGACATGTGCATTAGAAATTACTTTGGAGTGTGTGTTAAATAAAAAGAAACACATCAATATTATTTAATATTTAGTTACTTTTCTATCCGAGTACTTAAATATTTAATACATCAAAACCTTTGCTCATCCTTAATATGTGTCAAGATCATATTGGTCTATATAATAATTAATTTAGTAAAATAATATAAGCAAATATATTCAATTAAACAACTTAGTTAATGTTATAAATTGCTGAAAGCATCAGCAACAACCCAACATACTTCTAGTTCAAGAGTATCTTCTCTCCGAATACAGGCTACCTTATTCACCTTTACTATGACAATATTATTGCATCCTAATTGATACAAAAAAGTTTTAAAAATGATTCCTTCAAGTTTAAATTTTTTGATATTAAAAAAAAAAATTTACTTAATTTTTAAATAAAAAATAATATATTACAAGATAGTATACTTATATGACACCTTAAATTACGTAAGAGTAAACATAGTATAATTATTTCCTCTCACCTAAGTAGTCGAAAGAAACATAATACAAGAAAGGTTTTAATGGGTATTATACATCATACTTAATATAAACATAATGAATAATTGCTAATAATTTTTTAATACATGCCTATCTAATTAGTAGTTATTCTAAAAACTATCTACTGTCCCGATTATGTGCTGAGGTACCAACTTACGCAGTATTTTTCTACATAGTATAGGAAGTCGCTTCTTAGGCAAAATCTCAATAGTCTTGGAATTATGGTCTGATCCACGAGGACAAACTCCACCAACAGCACGCCATCTCTCATGCAAAATCCGAGTAATCTTACAATTGTTTGATGATCCACGACGAGAACGCATCAATTTTCTACAGAATTTCTCCAATCTGCCGTCATCATCCTCTGTAAAACCTACAATTACAAATTCCTCTAGAACCGTTGCATACTTGATTACGGGTTTCACATACTTGCGCATGGACTGGAGCAAGCTTTTCAAATTTGGATCTCTCCATTCGAAAAATAATCCACCTATTTCGACCTTTTTCAGATTTGAGAAGAAACACGGTGGGATTTCATCGAATATGTCGGCATCTTTCCAAGGACAGCAATAACGTGACGTCTAGAATATTGAAAACCAATTCCGACAAGTCACGTTTTTGAAATCAAATTTACCGTTAATGCACGAATTAAAATCCATTCAACAAAAAAGATTCCCTACCTCCCACAATATAAGAGTTTGGAGTTGAGGTGTACGTTGGAGTATCTTTCCTAGCACTCCAATCTTACCTTTATAATATTCCACTTTCAGCGTGTTTAGGGCGCTCAAAACAGGAAAATGTGACCAATCATTAACCCATAATAGTGTACCTTCTAAAATCTGATATGAAAGGAAAAATGATTATCAATCATAATAAGAAAAATAAAGAAAGAAAGAAAGACAAGAAGAAAAACAATAGTAAAAGCACCTACCGTATACGGATGACAATGACCATTATGTTGCATTTGGTTTACTGGAGCAAAATTGGAATTCAATGGAATAGATATGCCCTTCGTTTGGTTTCTAAAAAATTTTAGCATAAGAATATCTATTCCACAATGAATAAGAAATTTCTATTCTTTTCTTCATTAGAAGAATAATATACAATCGAATTGTCATTCCTTTCTACTCTTAAGTACTAGCAAAATAAACAACTTTACGATCATACATATTAATAAGACCTATATAATACGAAACAAGTGAAAAGTAAATAATAAAAAGATCAAAGAATAGCACAAAAGGCATTTTGTGTAGCATACGAAAGGTACATACATGAAGAGTGGATCCCCCGAAGGACAATGTTTGGATAGCATGTATCTCCCGTAGTATCTTCATTAGCCAATGCTGGACTTCGTCCACTTTGCAACAATCTTCAATAGATAGGTTAACACTAACAGCGGATGAATTGGATGCTGTGTATTCGTTAAACACAGGACCCGATAAGTTGAGGGATTCAAGATTACAATCACGGATCATGACTTGACAACGACCGTTATTGGCCCCCATCTCATCTACACTTAACTGTTTTAGATTAGGAGAAGAAATGGTTACAGCCTGCAAATTGACCCAAACACAGCGCTCTATATGCAAAGACTCCATAGCTGGGCTAGAAAAAAGGCTTCCGGTTGAATGCTCATCTAAAAAGGTTAAATAACTGAGATGAAGGTGTTTAAGGTTTGGAAGATGAATTTGGGAAGGAAGTCTAAGGGTGGATCGCATATCTAATTTAAGTTTAACCAGGGTGTCACATGTGAAGAGGCAGCAAGGCAGCACGAATAGTAATTCTGGAATTTCGGTAAGTCGAATGTCACAATTTTGAACATTACGCCTTACCACCGTCGTGACCCATGTTTTAACACTAGATGCTCTGTTCATGATTCTAAAATCTAAGTGAAAATCTCTGATGGGACGGTACTCATGTAGAAGCAGTGTTCTTTCGATGAAGTTCATGAAAAGCTCCCTGTCAGTTCTAGAGAAGGAGCCCTCTACAAAATTAAGATTGGGAATAGTTGTCCATAGATGTTCCCACTGTTTGGATAACAAACTTGTTCTGACGGCATCCTCTGTAGGGAGAAATGATAATATGTGCGCCAGGATAGTTTTGGGCAGATTACAAAAATTTGTAATGCCATCGTTGATATCCTCTCCCTTCAGTTCTTGAATTTCGTCATAGCAAGTCGCGGAATAGTCATCCATGGATCAATACCCCAGCAGAAATGCTGCAATTAAGTACATAGGCATTGGAGATGATATTCCAATCTAATAATAATTAAACCACATCGCCGCATATACAAAAGAAATTTAGATATTTGAACACATTCCTTTTAAAAAAATCGTTAAAGTTTTCAAAAGTTTTAAGAAAACAAACAGTAACACCAAATCACAACTAATATAACAAACCCCCTAGATTTTACTGCGACCATTGTTACCTGAAAATTGTAGAACAATGGTGTGTCCTAGGAGGGCAAAGTGACAAAGAAGGGACGGTGTGTTTCTTTTACATACGAGCACAAATATTGAATCGAATGTGGATGACGGATATCGAAAGTAGAACAATATTACATATAATTATACCAGCAGTCGATACAACCATGATACTTGTGCTAAAAAAAAAAAAGATATTCTTTGGAAATCTACAATAATTTTTTTTAATAATTAAAACTATAATTAATTATTTACACGAAAAGAAAGTCATAAGATAATAAGACAAAAAATAACATATTAAAAAAATGTAAAATGATTTAAAAAAGAGTCATGAATTTATGGAGAAAGTAGCTATTATTTTGAAAATAGAGTTAGAGAGGAAATGGTTATTTATTTGATAAAAAGTATAATTTATTTTGATAATTTGATAATTGTACCTAGAATAAAAGTATAAAACATTAAAGAGACCAAAGTGTATGTTTTTATTTTAATAATTATAGAGATATACACATGAATCTGTTAAATGTACATATATATATATATATATGACGTGGAGACTGCGTGGAAGTAGGTTGGAAAAAGTTGTTTCTTCGCAATCAGATGTGATCATTACTAACTTTATGAGATTCCATCCCAAAGTATTGTTTGAGCTGAACAAGGAGGAGAGAGAAATGCTTAGGGAGGAAGCAAGGGAGCTGTGGTTTGGAAAAATAAGTCGTAAATTAATAAAATTAAATAAAAATAAAATATATATTATCTAAAACATGTACGTATGATTGCATTAGTCGGGCATGAGGATGAGTTAATTAAAAATAAAAAACATAGAAATTATGAATTAGAGGATGTAAATTAGTTTGTAAAAATAAATTTCTATCAACATAGGGGTTATTTAGTACAATAAGTAATAATTAAAATAAATTGAGTACTTATGACACTGCAATTTTGTTGGATATCTTGTTTACTGGAAAAAAAAAAAAAGAAAGAAAGCATACTAATTTATTTTAGACATATATACCCTCAAAAGGTATTATATTCACACATATATACATGTGATATATTACTCATTCAATATTTTTTTCATATGTCCTGGTTACATTTACAGAAAACAATTTCAATAAATCGATCACTTATAAAATATATTTTATGTTAACACATAGTCTCTCGAATTTAAATGAAAAACGCAAATGAAAAAGGCAGGCCTCAGCAGCTCCCATACAATCTCATTCTTCACTACTTTCCCAAGTTGATCAATGCTTGAAGCAAAGATGCTGACACCGCATCCATTATTCCTAGTGGAGTTTCTTTGATCTTTATGATTCCACTTTAACCAATCGATGGAGGAATTTCCTGTAATTGGCCAACGAAGTATAAAATTAATAATCCACTCATCCAAATTCAAGAGAATAGTTAAAAAATTTCCAATTGATACATATACTCCCCATTATGGTTTCCCTCCTAAGTTTTCTCCATTAACGCAAAAAGGTCAAATCTTCGTTCCTAAGGATTAATTGATATGTGAATCTAATAAAAGTAAGATCCGGGAAAGTAAATAGACGTGGCCAATTTGTTGAAAACACGTTGCCTGAGAAAGACTGCCACTGTATTTTCTGAATTTTATAATAATTTTTTGTTTGTCTTCCAGATGTCCCTTAAAAAAAAAAAAAAAAAAAAAAAAGAAAAGAAACTCATAAGATTTATAGAGTCTATAGGGTTTGACTATATAACATAAATATAATAATTAGATAAAATGATGGTGGGGGGTTTGGGAAAGTCCGATTTATAAGCAAGAAAGTCTTAAGTGCATATGTTATTTAGAAAAGGAATTGATGTATCAAAGAGAGTAAAATTTCAAAATTTATACACTAAAATATAAAATCACACACACATTTCCTGTTTATAATCACTGAAGACATCTTGGACTAGGTTGGCTTACGAAGGAATCTATACTATTTGTTTTTTGGCCGTTCGGAATCTATACTATTTAAATTAGAAACATTGGTGTCTTTAGTAATTATAAAATATAAAAAGACTTATATTAAGAAGCTACTGCCTACTGGGAAATTATTTTGATAGATTGGAAGATGGGTGGTAATGATAGCAAAATGGAGTTAGCATATAGATAGAAGTTGAATGAAACACATGTCTATTATTTAAAATAAGAAAATTATTAAAATATAAATTAAGAAAATAAATTATCAAAATACTAATGATGTGTTGCATTTAGAAGACATGATACATGAATTTATAATTCACATAGGTATCATATTTTGGTTATGTGGTATAGCAATGTACTCAAGCAAAATTATCTTGTATTGCCTGCCCGACTTACGATATATGTTTCCACATGTATCGCACTTTGAAAACGCGATACACAATCACTACATGTATATCACATTTCTAAAGTATGATACACAAACGCTAAACTTATATTTAACGTCCAACAAGCAATATAACATTGATATTTATATAACATTTTTTTTTAATTTGTATATATGTAATTTTCTTTTTTAAAATTGGTAGCTAACCAAGAAATAATCCCATTAGAAGCTATATGTTTAAAGTTCCAACGCTAGTGTCTATTTGTATTTATTTGTTTATTTAATTATTCAAAGCAGCTGTGACTGTTTCATTGGCTATCTATGCTTTTCCCGCCACTAAAACCAAACTTTGTGTGAACCCAAAAATCAATAAAGTGAGAAAGAGCAGTAGTTCGAAAGTTTTTCTTTTCTAAATCCTAGTATCCTTTCTGTAACGAAGTACTTCAAGAAGTCGGACGCAACTCAAAAATCGAATCACTGCCAATGTATGGTTCATGAAATTTCTCAATCCATGCCCAGGATTAGGATTCATCATTTCCGCCTGAACTTCAGTTCCCAAAATCCCATATTTTCAAATTAAGGTTTTGGGTTTCATTTAACCCCATAACAACCAGCTACTAGGCCCCCTTTGATTACTTCGAAATTATCTGATAGTAGTAATATATAGGGTTTTGTTATGTTAAGTGTGGTTTGGTATTACTTTGTGTTTGCTTTGATTCTAGAGAATAGAACATATTATAGGGTTCTATGTAAAAGCATTCTTATACATTTTGAAAACTTTAATACTTGTATTCTTTATTTATTTTTGTAATTAGGAATGATTCTTCGAAAAGAATGTGTTCAGATATCCAGGTTTAGTTAAGTAGTTATAGACCGTGCTGTGGTTTGGTTTATATTAGATTGGAGTATTATCTCACATGCCTCTGTTAATTGCAGTATCTCCTCTGATTACTGATCCATGGATGAAATATCCGCCACCTGCAATGATGGAATTCGAGATTTGAAAGGGGAGGATATCAATGATGGCATTAGAACCATTTGCAGATTACCCCAGACTATTCTGGAGCACATATTATCACTTCTCCCAATGAAGGATGCTGTAAGAACAAGCGTGTTATCTAAACAGTGGGAATTTCTGTGGACATCAATTCCCAGTGTTAAATTTGTTGAGAGCTCCTACTCTTGCAGGGCGCTTTTCATAAATTCCATTGAAAGAATGCTCCTTCTACATGATCAATGTTCCATCAAGGATTTTTGGTTAGATTGTGAAATTATGGTCAGTGCATCTCGTGTTAATTCATGGGTCGCATCTGTGGTAAGGCATAATGTTCAAAATTGTCATCTTCGACTGACCAAAATTCCCATATCATTTGTCCTCCCTCGCTGCCTCTTCACATGTGACACTCTGGTTGAACTAGATTTAAGTATGGGACACTCTCTTAGGCTTCCTTCTCAAATTCATCTTCCAAATCTCAAATTCTTGTTTCTTGAAAATGTCTTATTTCTAGAGGAGCGCTCAATCCAACAGCTTTTTTCTAGCCCAGCTCTTGAAAAATTATATATAATTAACTGTAGTTGGGTTTATCTTGTGGCTATATGCATTTCTGCTCCTAAACTCAAGCACTTGGTTATCCAGAAGGGCGATGCAGGCAATGACAATCGAAAGGCTTCAGATAATCGTTATGAAGTCATGATCTGTGACTGTAATCTCGAATACTTCGAGTTGTCTGGTGTCATGTCAAATGAATACTTAGTATTAAACCTATCAGCAGTTGATGTTGTACTATCTATTGTATCCAATAACAAGATACCAAATCAAGGTGTGTATCACCTGAAAAGGATTCTTCGGGAGATATGTGCTATCGAAAGATTGTGCTTACCCAACATGACTCTTTATGTACGTACTTTTCTTTAGGAACATGTTTGAGTTACTTTTTGCCTATATACTAAGCAAATCCCTTTTAAGCCTCTTTTTAAGCAGTTCTTTCTTTCATAATAGAAACATGAGGATGCATCAGACTTGACCTTGGAGCAATTAAATTTTCCGGTTTTCGATGCCTTACACACATTGGAGTTGGGGCATTTGGATACCGAGAGTGAAGTGCTTGGGAAAATATTGCAAAGGGCTCCTCATCTTCACACTCTTCAAGTAGAGGTACGTAACCATATTGTTTGGTGGATTTAATTTATAGTTTAATGGTGAACTTAGCTTCTTTACATGATACTTGATTATTTAGGATATAACGTATCCCTCTGGTGGAGAAGATTATAAGATATTCGATCCGGTGCCACCGTGCTTCTTCTCAAGTCTTAAGAAGATCAAAATAGGCAAATCATCTACTAAGGGACGGAGAGCTGCGTGTTTTGAAAACTATGCTCAAGTATGCTATGGTTTTAGAGGAATTGGTAATCTCACCTCATAGAAAATTTTTGAAGGATGATGGCAAATTGGAGAATTTTCGTAGAACATTGGGGGTTATCCTTCTGTATCAGGGAAGTGCAAAATTATTGTTGAAATCTTGTAGAATCACGTCAACAAGCTCTACTTTGCGAGTATCTTTTTCCTTTTACCTTTTTTTTTTTTTTAAGATAGCTTTTGTCTTAAGTGTTTGGATTTTGGCCCTTTAAATCAAATGTAGTCATCTACAGTAAAAAATAATTAATTTCTTTGAACTTTAGTTGTATGCAGCAGAATTGCCTATTTTCACATTTGTCCCAAAAAAAAGAAGAAGAAGAAGAAGGAGGAGCAGTTCTCAATTTTTTTTTTAAATTATAAGAAATTGAAATTTTTTATTAATGTTATCTCTATGAGAGCCTCAATTATAAAAAAAAAAAAAAAAAGGAATCCAAAAAGTCATGAGGAATGTATCCATATCTAAGTCGAGTTTCATTTTAACTATAAATGAAAAATTTAAGGAATCATTTATGAAAAATGTAAAGGCATTGGGACTTTATTATAAAACTATGATAGGCATAATTTCAACATGAGATAATCATCAGTTTCGCTTGAATTTATAACCTATATATATATATATATATATATTTTATGGGCTTTCATATTGTATTTTAGTTATGAAGTTTGTGAAGATTAATTTATTGTTATTATTATATGTACATCATAAAATTTATACTTACACGTGTCCACATAATAATGGATCACTTGTGTGGTTTACAATAGACCGAGGCAGTTTATTCGTAAATTGCACTACTGTTTAGAGGACTTCTTAATCATTAAGCCCGGCGTTAAGAAAATCTATTCTATTCGCATTCAACATCGATTGAAGTCCGGCGGCGTTGAAGCCCTAATGGCCGGCGTACGATTTGAAAAATAAACGCTAGCCAATTTCTTTACAAAAGCCAGCAGCGTTTTAAGCAACTTTTGAAAAATTGGTTCTAATCACATTCAACACCACCTCTAAGCCGGCGGCGTTGAAAAACCAGATGCCGACGTACACTAAAAAACAAACCTGTTCGAAAAGTGTTTATTTTCCCTATTTTACACTTTGAAAAATTATAACATATAATACTTTTAATCCTTCTTCAAACACATATTTAGCTTCATACACTACCTTCTATCCACATTAACCAATCCTAGCAACTTTGGACATCATAACAACACATCAAACTACTTCATTCACATCAAACCCTCTCTTACTCTTCACTTCAAACTTAACTACTCAAATCAACTTCACTTCTCACCAACACCTCTCATTACTTCCATAACACATAAACAAGTTCATATAATAAATAAAACACAACCTAACATTTATCAATGCATAAAACTATTCAACTCATATGACATTAAACTCATTCTATCATAGATTTACATCTATATTATAATAAAGAAAATAAACAAAGAGTTTATATTAGCTTTAACTTACATGAAGAGGCTTTAGCTTGGAGAGATTGTTGAATCCAAGAGCTTGTTATTGGTTTTGTTTAGGGCTTATGGTTTGAAGATAGAAGGACAAGAGAAGGAATGAAGAGTGAAAAATTCGTATGAAAAATATGGGCTGCCAAAAGAGGCTTTAATTAATCAAATTTGAGACTTATATTTATACTAAGTTTGACTTTTAGGGTATATATGACTTAGGTTTAATTTGGCTTATTTTGGAGTTAATTTGAGCTTGAAAATGGGCTAAATTTCTTGAAAAATTATGCTAACAATTATTTGGACAATTCAAAAGTTGTTTTGATAATTTTAAACATAACACATATATATTAATTCATAAGAGACACAAACATTAGTTATACTATACACACATTAATATACGAAAAATAATAACATTAATCTCATTACACATACTCACATACATTAATAATTTACATTAATAAACATAATATATCAAACCTATTTCTACACATTCATTTTTATATATAAAAATTACTTCAAACTTAATATTTAGAACTAATATTATATTCACATGAAAATTTAATTATTGAATAAATTAGATTATTTCATAATATGAAAAGATACATATGATATAAACAATAGAAATTAAAATATTATTAATAAAAAACTGGATAATAGAAGCTTTTGGGAAAAAATCTAAAGAAATTGGAAAAGGTGCAAAATCACATTATATAAAGGGTAAATGTTAAATTTAGTATGTGAATTTTGCATAAAATTCAATGTGCTAGTCAATTTAATAATCAATCGAACTTTTTATGGCTATTTTTTTAATCTCTTTAATTAGTTTTACTCTATTTACTAACGTAGAAAATATAGTTGATCATAAAAATTTAGTATTTTTCCTTGCATTTTCTAGCATTAATAGCTAGGTTACCTCTTTCACGATAGGAAACAGAGCAAATGGTGTCACTGTGGTAGTAAAAATAGCTACAAAAAATTTAATTAGTTATTATTGACCCTTTCAAAGTTTATGTTCAAATTAAATTTTTATACAAAATTTAGGTTTTTTTTTTTCCGAATACAAAATTTAGGTATAAATTTTGAAATTATTATTATTTTATAAAAATTAGTAAAGTTCATATTATTTTTTTTATGTTATGATTTTTGAAATATTACCTTTCCATATTATATTTTAATATTATTTATTGTATTGTTATCATTCATTGTTATGATTCCTGGAATAATATTTTTCAAATTGATAACTTTGCCCTTTTATATCTCTTTATTATTACCTTTTTCTATTATTCTTTTTAAAAATTACTTTTTTTTTTTAATTGTTATGTTTAATACGACTTTTCATACGGTTATGTCTTTGGTATTACTTTTGATATTGTTATCTTTGATAAATTACTTTAAGTCTAATCTACAATACTTAGAACTTATGAAATAAAAGAAATATCATAAGTGACTACTCTGTTAATATATTACATAACTATAATATAAATGATTTATTACATTGATCTGTTGTTTATAATATTATATACTTTTAAAAGTCTTTTACTAGTATACTTCTACAATATTAGTTTTTAACATCTTTGTTATATTTCATAAAAATCAACCAAGTTTTTATTTTATAATTATACATTTTCGATATTACCTTATCATATTCTTATGCTTCATTAAATAAAAAGAAGAACGCCATTTGAAATAGGAAAACACTGTATTAATGTTAACTTTAATATTTTATAAGTTTATATACAAAAGTAATTATCGTATTTAGTACCTAAACTTCGCATATTTTTTCAAATTTTGCAATTAACTATATGAACTTCACTAATTTTTATAGTTAACTACGTTATTAAGGTACTATAGAAAAATTGAAGTGAATTGACACTCAACCATAAATAGTTAAGTATACAAATTTGTAATGTTCAAATAGTAAATGTAACATTTTTCCTTACATATAAACATAGGGAGCTTCTATGATATCGTCAATGGGACCGTCTAGTCAATCATATAAAAATAAATATAGTAATTGAAATATTTACTATTTTAGCGATCCAATCACCGTTAAGTATGGTGTGAGATGTTGGATAATGATGAAATCGATCCCATCAAAATTAATGATGCGACCATAAAGTTTTTCATATATTGTGAGAGTAACTTATGGTTATTTTAAAAAATTACAAAAGTATTACTTATATAAAATAATTACTATATTACTAATGTACATAGTGTCGCATTTTCGTGTGTAATAAATATGATACTAGTAATGATACTAGTAATAAAACTGCATTCTATGCATGTTGCATATACTAAATGTGACATAAAAATTAATAGCTCCTTATATGACATTTAATACATGCATCACACGTTATATTAAATGTCATACAACAATCATATTTATGTAATTTTTTATATAATTAATATTTATGTATTTTTTTTCCAACACATGAGTAAACGAGAAATTATCGTCGTATATAATATTACCATTTTAATTAATCCTCTTCATTTTGGAGGAACAATCCTATTTCAACATTATTTTGTATCAAGGAATTTATTTCCAAAACCACAACATTTCTTCTCCAACATATGGCTGCGTCCATTTCCTCTTGCAACTTGGAGAATGTTTTGGATAAGCTTCGAAAATTTCCCGATAAGTTCCCATCGGGTTATTATAGATTATTTGCAGTAAAAGAGTAATAAAGATATTTTGCTTAATAATTCATTGTATTATCTTGTACTACATTGTATTTACTTAGATTCTAGAGAATAAAACGTAGTATTATGTAAAAAAGGGGATTTTTTCCCCGGGTAGTTCTCTTTTTTTTTTTTTTTCCATTTTTCTTTTTCTATTCTTTTTTTTAATTGACCTTGTAAAACATTAGCAATAGATATAGGCAATGATATGAAATTGGATAGGTTTTATTTGATTGACCTTGTTTAGATTTATTGTACTTTATTTGTTTGAAGATATAAGATTTTATTTTATAGATATCTCTTATTTAATTAGATCTGCAGAGGATTTTATTTGTTTCCAATTGAGAAAATATTGGGCTTGGCAATTTTCTTTATTTTTTTTCTATTGGTTTTACCATTAGAGTGATTATTTAATATTTAATATATATATATATATATATATATATTACAAGTAGCCATGGAATTTTTGACGCAAATGGAATAGATTGAAATACTTTCACTGGTAACTTTCCTTTTTCCACTCTTTTTTTTTTGGGGGGCCATATTTCTCCTTCACTCTGAAATTACTGTAATATACCTTACTTTTCTTTTTTGTTGTATTTTCTTTATTTTTAATGTTGAGAGGTCAGGTTAGTCCACAAATTGTCATCTTTATTACTTTCTAAAATATTGTTATTGTCTTGTGAATCTTTCATTAACAATTCTAATATAAATTGTTTGGTTTAATAATCTGATTGATTTCCTCAATTTCATGCATAGCATATTTACCTTCGTTTAATTGCTTGCACTATTTTACATCAAAATTGGTATTTGATCAAGTATCCACATTGCTCTACTTCAAATTTAATGGAAAAGCTGTTAGCCATACATCGGTATTAATCCTTTATTTAGTATAATTGATGTGAAAATATGTTTATTATACCATTGTTTACTTTTATTTATTTTATCGTATCATACTAAATGGTGTTTCTCTATTATTAGTTTATATATTGGTTTGCTTGGCAAGCAATATTTTCATAAGATCTGCTAGTTATATCGAATAATGGGAATTATAGACCGTTTAGTTACCATTTGACCTTTAAAAGGATTATATAGGAGTTGATATAGGCATGTTTGTTTTATTGTTTTGGTAATCATACTAAACAAATACAAATATGATACTGATGAAAAACTAATAATTTTATTTATAAACTAATTAAACTGAACCGATACTGATTCGATATCGATAAGTTACCAACACATATATAATACAGATAAAAATATGACAATTCATATAATAAGTACATTACTAGTGTAGCGTTTGAGTATAAATTTGAACCGTCAAGAATCTAATTATGATGAGTTTTAATGATATTCATGACGCTAATTGCTTTTCTCAATTGCAGGATATCTTTCTGGATTATTGACCATGTTTGAGAACTTGCAGGAAGAGAGTAGTGAGGTTATCAATGGCAATCGAAACATCAGTGATCTATCCGAAGCGGTTTTGGTGCATATCTTTTTTTTTTTTTTTTTTGGTCATAAGCGAGGAATTTTATACATATTAACCATTGTCATATACAAAAGAGGACGTTAACTCGAGCGGGTCAACAACCATACTGTCTAAATTGAGTAGCTTCTGGAGATGGAAAGGGGGGTTACACCACCAATCCGTTGGACACATCCCTCTCCTTGTCATAGAAGCTACCCAGTCAGCTACTCTGTTAGCTTTCCTAGGAATAAAAGAAATAGAAAAAATATTCGGTGTAGCTATTAGATAGCTCTTGATTTTAGCTAGATAGGGTTTTGTTGCCCAGTACACCTTGGATTTATTTCCCAAACAAGCATTGACAACAGAAAGACAATCGGATTCCAATTGCACCTTTTCCAAACCCATATCTAAAGCAAAATCAATTCCTATCATGACAGCTTTGCCTTCAATTTCCTCTGCAGTGATCCCCGTACATAGCAACGACCTGCCACAAATTAACTTTCCCCAATGATCTCTTGCCACCACACCCACTGCTGCTCTTTCTTTTCCAGATGTCCACGAGGCGTCCACATTAATTTTTACAACCTGGGTGAGGGTTTTGTCCAGCTCTCTCTTCCATTTTCCACAGCTTCATTTCTCTCACTTGATCTTCTATCTTGGGTTTGAGATCTCTGACCAACGTTTGTGCGTGGCTCAGGACTCTTAGCGGCTCAATTTTTTTCCCCTCTATCACTGCTTTACATCTCTCCACCCAATGCACCAAGCTATTGCTCCGATTTGTACCTCAATCCTTTGCTAATCTTCCACTGCATGCGGCGGCTTGATCTACCCAGTCGAGGAAGGAACCCACGGCTTGTTGGTTGATTCTGATACCTAGGCTTCCGAACCAGATCAACTTTGTCCATTCGCAAAGGAGTAGGGCATGCTCTGTACTCCATTTCTCCACAGATTTGGCAAGTCGGGTCGGGTAAGATTTTCTTCCTCCACAATTGATCTGCTTGGTAGCGTGTTTGATCGATTCTATAAAAGTGTTGGATCTTGGGTAGGGTTTTGGCTGTCCAAATTTTTTTCCATTGCAGGTTCGAGGTGCTTCTGGACGTTGAGGCTTGGTTTGAGTTGGCTTCCCCCATCATGGACTTGAGGAAGGTGTAGACCGAGTTTACAGAGCAAATCCCTTCGCGATGGTGTGGCCATATCGGATTGTCTTCTGTTGGAGCCTTCCCAGTGGTATCTCCTTTACTCTTTGCCTTTCTTGTTCTGTTATCCATTGCTTAATTTTGTTTGATCCCATTGTCTTGTACTGGGTTTATTAATCTTTCACGAAAAGATTGTCTGAGCCATTAGGAATTCTGATATTTGGGGTAGCTCCTGGTACAGTAGGCACCCACCGGTCTTTGAAGCACCTAATTCTTTCCCCCGATCCAACCTGCCAAACTCCTTCTTTGAACAAGACCTCTTTCCCTTTCAAAATGCTATTCCATGCCCATGAAGGTCTGCCTCCCCTGTGAGCATCTCTCAAGTCTTTCTGTGGATATACAGACCTTTTAGGATTTTACCCATAGTTCATTCGGATTTTGTTCTATCCTCCAGGCCAATTTAGTTAGGAGAGCCAAATTAAATAGGTGCAAATCTTTGAAACCCAATCCTCCTACTTCCTTGGCTTTAGTGAGCTTATCCCAACTTCTCCAGTGACCTTCTGTTCCTCTCTTTCTGTCCCCAGAAAAATTTTGCCATCAAACCATTTACCTCCTTGCACCATCTCAATGGAAAGTGGAAGCAAGCCATCGAGTACATAGGAATAGCAGTGGCTATTGATTTGATGAGAATTTCGCTTCCTGCTTCTGTTAGATTGTTTTTTTTTTCCAGCCTTTTAACTTCCTTACAATCTTCTCCTTCACAAAATTTAGAGCCTCGAATTTTGATCTTCCCCACAGCATTGGAAGACCTAAATACATTCCTGGATTGTCAATGATGATCATTCCCAAATCATTGCTTATTCTTTGTCTTATCATGCTATTAGTGTTATTGCTGAAGAAGATACTTGATTTGTCTATGTTGATTCTTTGACCTGAAGCTTTGCAATATCTTTCCATTAAGTTTATCAACTTCCTCACTTCTGTCAGCTTCGCTTCCATGAAGAACAGAGAATCATCTGCAAAGAACAAATGAGATAGGGTAGGACAAGTAGGTTTCATAGTTAGCCCTGAGATAACCCCGTTGTTTTTATTAATATCTATTCCTTTTGATAGCACATCAGCAACCAGGATGAACAAGTATGGTGATAGGGGTCTCCCTATCTTAGTCCTTTGCTAGGCTTTATGTTTGCCACTATTTTCCCATGAAGAAGAATATTGAATTGTACAGTAGTGACACAATTCATTATCCAGTTAATCCATTTAGTCTCAAAGCTGTACTTAGTAAGCACTTTTTTTAAGAAGCCCCACTCGATCCTGTCATATGCTTTGTTCATATCTACTTTTAGAGCACAAAAACCCTTTTTTTCCTCTTTTTTTGTTTTTAAGAAAATGGAAAACTTCATAAGCGATGATGATATTATCATGAATCGCTCTACCCGAGATAAAAGCACTTTGATTTTCAGAGATAAGCCTGCCCAAAAAAGGTTTCAATCTATTGACCAGAATCTTGGAAATGATTTTGTACAAAAAGTTGCACAAGCTGATAGGCCTAAAGTTAGATACCAAATGGGGATGTTGGACTTTAGGGATGAGAACAAGATCAGTTATGTTTAGATCAAAGTGAAATTTACCTGTGCTGAAAAAGTCCTTGACTGCATCTAAGACCGTCTTCCCAATGATAGTCCAGAATTTTTGATAGAAAACCCCCGAGAAACCATCAGGACCTGGAGCTTTTAAGCCCCCCATTTGGGCAACAACATCCTTTATCTCCTCATCTTTTACCATTTTACACAGCTCCCTGTTCATATCATCAGTAACACAATTGCTAATCCAATTCACACAATCATCATTTGGCTCCTCCCCCTCTTAACTATAGAGCTGGTTGAAATGGTCAATGAATTCTTGAGCAATCAAATTCTCATCCTCCACCCATTTCCCCTCTCTATCTTTGAGCTTCAGAATTTTGTTTTTATTCCTTCTTATTAACGTGGATTGGTGGAAGAAGGAAGTGTTCCTGTCTCCGTATTGAGCCAATTGATACGTGATCTCTGGTGCCAGTACTTTTCCTCCCTATCCCATAACTCATTTAGTTCTCCGAATAATGCTTGTTCTTCTTCTAGGTCCAATCCATTTTGTTCACTTTGTACAGTCCCCAGTCTTTGCAAAACCCTGTCAATTTGCTTCCTATTATTTGGGAAGCATTTAGCACTCCAGTTCATAAGGTTCCTCTTTCATTCATTTAGGTTCAGATTTCAAGTAGACCAATGATCACAGCCATTCCTCCTCCCCTAAGATTGTTGGATGACCCCTGTGCATTTATCTGAGGACAACCACATATTTTCAAACTTGAACTTCCTTGGCCTCCTTGTATCTTCTTTAAACAAACGCACCAGGAGCATAGCATGATCTGAAGCATTCGAAGGAATGTGCTCTATGTTGCTTCCTGGGTATCTTTCAATCCATCCCATAGAAACCAGCCCCCTATCTAGTCTTTCCCTCACCAAGTCAGCTGTTTCTCTCTTGTTACTCCAAGTGAATTTAGGACCACTGTACCCCAAGTCTTCCAGGGCCGCATCCTCCACAAAATTCCTAAAGCCATTCTTCGTTCTTCTGTCTGCCTCTCGTCCTCCTTCTTTCTCATGATCATAGAGAATTACATTAAAGTCTCCAATTACTAGCCATTCCTTGTGATCCCTCGAGAAAGTTATAAGGTGATCCCATAGGTTTTTCTTTTGCATATACTCCGTGCCAGAGTGATCCAAGAGACATGACCCAGTCTAGTACCATCTTCCTAAAAAATTTCCGAATCAACAAAAAAATCAGACTGTTGCAGAACAACTACTCTCAGGCTATCATTCCACCACAGAGCTAGGCCTCCAGCAAGGCCCCTTCGGTTGACATAGAAGCTATCACCAAAATGAAACTTAACTCTTAAGTTTTCCAAAAAACTTTCTTTATTTTTTGTTTCCATAAGGAAGACAATAGAGGGTTGTATTTACATATTAGGCCTTTAAGGTTTCAAATTGTCTCAGGAGACCTGATCCCTTGACAGTTCCAACATAGGAAGCTCATGGTTCCCGTGTGGCTGTTGAAGGCCAACCACCACTGCCCGTAAACTCATAGCTTTTGATCGGGACATCGAACCATTCTTTGTCATTTATGCTAGAAGATAAATTTTCCTCTTCCATGATCACTCTTATTCCTTGTTTTTCCTTCTACCACCAACTTGTTTTTTCCCAGTTCTGTGCTTCCTTGGATCCCTATTTTTTTTGTGAGTTATTCTATCAGCCATCGAACATTCCTTACTACTATCCTCGTACTCCATCCTCTCTTTCTGCATCATTTGGTGCTTTTGTACCTCCCATTTAATTTTCTTTTGGCTTTCCTTTTCTAAACGTCTCCTCTCTTTTCAAAGAGAGTCTTTCCATGTTTTCATGGAGATTAGCAGGTGCTACAGAATCTGGTAGGGCCAAGGAGGTTTTTTTGAAAGGAGCTTTGCCCTTTACTTGCTTACCTATAGATAGGTTAACTTCCAAATCACATTCCACTACATTTTTTGTCAGATCATGAAACTTTAGGATGGTGGGCTGAGGGTTACATTTTAGGGAAGGGGATGGGGAGAACTGTTTAAACAGGTTGTCATTCAGCTGTACAACAGGATCAGGTTGGGTTATGTATTGTTCATCGGGTAGGTTTATTTGAGGGGGTGGGATTTGAAGTTTTAAACAGAGTATGGGAATGAAGTCTTGTTTTTTTGTGGTTTGAGAGGGTGATGGCTTTGGGAATGGGGAATACGTTCTCAGATTCTCAAGATTAACCATAGAAGATGATGGGTAATCATGATCATTTTCATAGTGTAGAGCCATATTCTCTTTGGAATGGTTTTCATTTTTTTTTCCTCTTTTTGATTCCTCCAATTCCTTACTCCATTAGCTCTTAACCCCTGTCCTACTCCTTCCTCCCCATCTTTCTCAAATTCACAGCTCTTACTCTAATGCCCCAATCTTCCACAATTAAAACACCAATCATTTATCCTTTCATACTTTAGGAAAGCCCTATATTTATCACCTTTACCATTGTTTATCCATATGCTTGCTTTCAATGGCTTATTAATTGGAACTTTTATTCTGGTTCTTAGGAAGGTCTTCTCTCTCCCTTCCCTGAAGATAGGGGCTCCACTTCCACTACATTTCCTATTTTTTATGCAATCATCTTAGCCCCTGCTGTCGACATATGGTTCAACTTCAGCCCATGTATTTGTACCCAGCAAGTCATGGAGTCCATCGGGATCTCTTCCATTTTCAGATTTCCTTTCCATTCTTCCACCACCATGCAGTGTCCCATCACTAACCAAGGACTTTCTTCTAACAAATGCTTTAAGTGAGTGCCTGATTTGAGGTTTATGAGGTACATATTTGCTTCAATGTGGTTGATAGCTTTAATTCCATAGCTTCTCCAAGTTTTGTTCAGAATGTTAGACACTGCATTTTTGTTTAGAATCCTGTCAGTTATGACCTTGGCCACAGCTAAGGTTTCTTCATTATTGTTGCTATTATGCAAACCTTCATCTGGATCTTCTAAATAACTTCTTCTTCAAATTGACTATCATTGGTAATATGGTCTGTTGATGCAACCATGGATCTGGAAAAAAATAAACAGCTAGGACTAAGTTAAAGAAAATAGAAGCAGGGAGCAAGGCAAGGGAATCAAACAGAAGCCAGATCAGCTAAGAGATAAGAACACAACGGGGAAAGGGAGAAAAGAACTCAAGAGGAATCATGGGAAACGGGCAACGAAGGGGAGAAGGCGGGGAGAGCGCCGGAGAGTCAGAGGACACTACAAATCGGTTACGATCAAAGCAAAAACAGAGAAGAACCAGGAAACAATAGATATTACTTTTAGAAAAAAACTTGTTTTTTTTTTTTTTCCAGACACTTTCTTAAAACTTGGATTTTTTTTTTTTTTTTATAGCCAAGCAGTACAATTGTCTGAGACCAAACACATAGACAAGACTCTACTGTTCATAGATTTTCCCCAGATTTGGGAAATGTCATCAAGCAGAGGTTAACATCCACTGATGTTAAATCTCTCCAAAAGAGAGGAAAAACTCTCCGAAAGAGAGAGAATCGATGTTTTGGTGCATATCTTATCCTTTCTTCCCATAAAGGACGTTTTTAGAGCAACAAAAGACTGGCGATTTTTATGGACACTCATTCCCAATCTTACTTTCGATGAATTTGAGTGGCAATACCACTCCTCTGATTTTAAGGATTTTGTTGATGGATTGCTTCTTCTACACAGTCCTGCTTCCATCAAGGTTTTTAACCTAAGATGTAAATTAGGTGAAGATGATTCTCGTATTGGTACATGGGTTTCCAATGTAGTAACACATAAGGTTAAACAGTGCACTCTTGATTTGTATTCTAATGTGAAGGAGTATAGAAGCTTTGTGCTCCCTAACATTCTTTTCATGTGTGACACTTTTGTGGAACTATATCTAAGTTTTCGGTATTATCCTAGGACTCTTCATCTTCCTTCCCAAATTCATCTTCCGAATCTCAAATCCCTGAGCATTGTGAACGGCACATTCCTAGACAAATGCTCACTCCAACAGCTTTTTTCTAGCCCAGCCCTTGAGAGATTGTATTTGTATTACACTCATTTGGAAATTATTAGATCTGCAAGTATTTCTGGTCCTAAACTTTAGCACTTGTCTATAATAGATCCATACCTAGGAAATTATGAAGAACGCCCAGCGGATGGTCGTTGCCAAGTCATGATTTGCAATTGTAATCTTGAATATTTTGCGCTGTCGGGCAAAACCGTTGATAAATATTCAACATCAAATTCATCAGCCATATATGTCGATATATCTACGCATTATGATCCTACCCATCGAGCGGCACAAAGTCTAAACAAGATTTTCTGCAAGATGTGTTCTGTGAAAGCAATAAACCTTGGTGAAACGATTGTTGAGCAAGTACGTCCATTTCTTATTCTTCCAAAATTGATTTACAAGTTGTTAGATTTACCTGCTTTCAATACCCTAAACACACTGAAGTTAATTGGTTTCACCTTTGTTGATGCAAAGCAATGTAAAGTGTTTGGCACAATGTTGCAATGTACTCCTCATCGTCGGACCCTCCAATTACAGGTATGGTGCAAGATAATAGGGTAATTGCGTATGCCTCCAGACAATTGAAGCCTCATGAGAAGAACTACCTAGTACATGACTTGGAACTTGCAACAGTCATTTTAGCTCTAAAACTTAGGAGACATTATCTATTTAGGGAGAAATATAAGATATTCACTGATCATAAGAGTTTGAAATACATTTTCACCTAGAAAGAATTAAATATGCATTAGCAAAGATGGTTGGAGTTAATCAAAGACTATAATGTTGAAATTTTGTATCACTTGGGAAAAGCCAATGTTGTAGCAGATGCGCTCAGTAGGAAGAAGCAAATGAATGTGGAATCTTTGATTACAACTCAACGAGAACTACAAGAAGATCTTCAAAAGTTGGATATTGAAGTAACAATGGAAAAAGTTGAAGTAATGTTAGTGAGCTTATCTATGCAACCGACAATTCTAGATCAAATTAAGCAAGGACAACTAGAAGAACCTGAAAGCCAGAGATTAAAAAATGAAATAAGTAAAGGGAAGAAGAAAGATATGAGGATCGATGATAAAGGTGTTATAAGGTTTAAGGATAGAACTTATGTACCCGAGATTTATGACTTGAGGAAATAGATAATGAAAGAAGCTCACTCCTCCCCATATTCGAGTCACCTTGGAAACACAAAGATTATCAAGACTTGAAGCAATATTTTTAGTAGGAAGGAATGAAGAAGGATATTGCAAGATTTGTTTCTAAATGTTTAGTATATCAACAAGTGAAGATTGAGCATCAATGACTTGGAAGAGAATTGCAACCATTAGGGATTCCAAAATGCAAATAGGATGAAATTACAATGGACTTTGTGATAGCTCTACCGAGGACAATAGCTAAAAATGAAATTGTTTGGATCATTGTAGATCGACTAACGAAATCATCACATTTCATTCCATTGAGAGTTGGGTATTCACTCGAGAAGTTAGCCCATATTTATATCCGAAAGAGAGTGAGATTACATGGTATACCAGTGACCATCACTTCAGATAGAGATACCAGATTTATCAGTCGATTCTGGAAAAGTCTTCATGAAGCCCTTGGGACAAAGTTACAGTTTAGTACGACATTTCATCCACAAACCGATGGTCAATCAGAAAGAACGATTCAGATTCTTGAAGATATGCTTAGAGCTTGTGCCTTAGATTTTGGAAAGAATTGGGATTAGCACTTACCTCTACTTGAGTTTGCATACAATAATAGCTATCAAACAGTGATTCAAATGGCTCCATATGAAGCTTTGTATGGAAGAAAGTGTAAATCTCCTCTACATTGGGATGAAGTGGGTGAAAGAGCATTAATTGGTCCTGATTTGGTACAGCAAGTGATTGATAAGGTTCAAATAATTAAACAGAGGTTAAGTACAACTCAAGACCGTTATAAAAGTTATGCCAACTTGAGAAGAAGACCTTTAGAGTTTGAGCTTGGAGATCATGTATTTCTTAATATATCACCGACAAAAGGAGTTTTCAGATTTTGAGTAAGAAGCAAATTGAACCTAAGATATATTGGACCCTATGAAGTTCTGGAACGAATAGGATTAGCAGCTTACAGATTAGCTTTACTACCAAGTCTATCGGGTGTTCATGACGTCTTTCATATGTCTCAACTTAGAAAATGCATATCTAATCCCGATGCTATATTAGATACGAATCAGCTAAAGAAATTACTAGATTTGAGTATTGAAGAGAAACCGATCAGAATCTTGGGCAAAATGAACAAAGAATTGAGAAACAAAGTAATACCAATGGTAAAAGCCCAATGAAGCAATCAATTTGACAGAGAAGTAGTTTGGGAAGTAGAGAGTGTGATAAGACAGAAGTATCTTGAGCTTTTTGAGTCTTGAGGTAAGTTAAGTTTCGGGGACAAAACTTCTTGAAGGAGAGAAGAATGAAATAACCTAATTTATTTAATAAATTAATTTTCATGTAAATATAATATTAGTTCTAAATATTAAGTTTAAAGTGAATTGATATATGAAAATGAATGTGTAGAAATAGATTTGATATATAAGGTGTAAGTTCTTGTTAGTAGCATGTTATGAATTTACACTATGTTTATTAATGTAAATTATTGATATATGTGTATATGTGTGATGAGATTAATGCTATTGTTTTATGTATATTAATGTTTGTATAGTATGATTAATGTTTGTATCTTTTATGAATTAATATGTATGTGTTATGTTTAAAGTTATCAAAACAACTTTTGAAATGTCTAAAATCGTTAACAGAGTTTTACTACAATTTAAGCCTATTTTCAAGCCTATTTTAAGTCCAAATTAGCCCCAAATTAAGCCAAACAAGCCTAACCCATTATATACCCAAAAGAGTGTATTTTTTTGGCTGTCGATGTCATCCGTCAGATGAGACAGATGACCAATGGCCAGGATGAGTCCCTCTAATTATGGATATGGATGTGGGCTCCCTTATGGACCCAGTCCCATTGAGGCCTTCATTGTAATGTGTGTGAGCCAATTTGAGAAAGGTTGGAATTGGGCAGGCCAATTCCAATGGGCCCTACTCCAAGCCTTCCATGCTAATTCTCCCATGATCAACCCAATTGGATTGGGTCTAACTCTTTAAGCCCTGTCACATTAGCCCAAAGAGTTAAATCCAAATAAGAATTAGGCTCAAGTCCTTTGTAATCAAATTTGTACATCTACATAAGTAATACAAGTTTATAAGTTCTTTCTTACTCTTTCTTTTGCTTTGGAAGTTAAATGCATGTTAGCATAAGTTTGATATCATATATGAATTTGAACGGTTTTATGTGCTAATGAATGTTGGGTTGTGATTTGATGTTATTTGGACTTATTATATGTATTATGGAAGTAGTGAGAAGTGTTGGCAAAGCTTGAAGTTGATTTTGAGTAGGTTAAGGTTATGTGAAGTATAGAAGGAAGTTAGAAGTGGTTAGAAGTGTAAAAGAGTGTATCAATGTGTTCAGAATGTTGTTTTATGAGTTTTGAAGTGTGGGAGTAATGTTAGAAATGTTTGGTTTGTTTGAAGTTGAGTTAAGGTTTGAGCATGAATTTGATTGTTAAAGATATAAGTAGAAGCTAAGTAGTAACTTGGTGCATGAGTTTTGGATATTTAAGGCTTGGGTTATGTGAAGCAAATGTGCTAATGTAATGAAATAAGTTTAGCTTGATGTTTGATGTGCTTAATGAGATGAAAATGAAGTTTATGCATGTTAGATGTTGATAGAATACATGTTTGATGAATCAAGAAGTCATTTTGTGTATGTTGAATGGGTGATGAAGGATTTTGATTCATGTTGAGTGATGTGGAGAGTTGTTTGATGTTGTTAAAGTGGAGTTTATACTTGTTTTGTGTTTATTATTGCATGAGGCATCATGAAAGATGTTTATTTTAGGCTTAGGGTATGATAGGATATGAGAAAAGTGGAAAAAAAAAAAAACGGAGTTTGAAACAGGGGAGTGTAAAAAGTTTTGATACACCTTGCGATACGGCCTGTTCAAAAGGGTGTATCACTCTCTGATCTTGAATTTCATTTCCCCTAGGTTGAAATAGCCTTGGATACGGGCCATATCTAAGGGTGTTTCAATTTCGGAAGTCAAAATATGTTTTCCTATTGGGTTAAAACAGCCTTGGGTATAGGCTATATCCAAGGGCGTTTCATTTTCTAATTTATAGTGTGTTTTTCCATGGTTGATACAACCTTCAAAACAACCCATATATAGGGGTGTTTCATTTGATACAGTCCTCGATACAGCCCGTACTCAATGGTATACCACTTTTTGTTTTGAAAAAAAAAAAATTCATTATTAAATTTATTTGTTTAATTTTACTTCTTTATATTTGTTCCTTATTTATTGTCTAGTTTTATGATTAATTAAAAAGCTTATATGAATCTATCGTAGATATGAATGTCAAGCTTAGAATCAATCAAGTTTTATATGTTATATTAAGTATAAATATTGATTTAAGTTGATTTTTTTTTTTTTGTTACAGTGATAGAAACTCTTACTCCTTTCAGTGCTTCCTTAGATCTTTCTTTGAGTGCCCCCATTGATCCTTTGCATATCTCGGGTACACAGTGACTTGCTTGATTGTTTGCTAGGTTAGGCATATTCTAACTTGACTTAATTCAAGATGACTTAAGTTATGTTTGTTTTGATTGTAATTTTTGCCGTTGAATCCGGTTCGAGAAGCGGCATTATCTTTTTAATGTCATGATGCAATGACATGTTAGTATAGGCGCTTAGGCCACTTGTCATGATGCAATGACTTTCATTAGTGGCTCAGTGGGTAATCGATAAGGAATTTGGTAACGGTGTAACATTTGCTTATTCTTAAAAGGAAATAATATGATTTAGTTCAAGTGTTTATGGGAATATTTGAATTAGATGATGTTATGGATTAAGTTAAGTGGAGTTGAGAGTAACGGCTATGAGCCCTAAATGAGATTACTTTTTTTTTGGAAAGTTCTATAAGAGATACAAGTATTCGGGCTACTTATATCAACCCCCTGGGTAACTGATGTTACTTAGGACCCCTAATACCCTTGTTTGTCTCGAAGTTTGAATACTGTAGTATTGTTTTGTTTAATGAATTCTAACTAAAGATAATGAAATATGAGTTGTTGCATTGCACTAGATTAAGTTTGCTTGCTATATCGCTTTTGGTTTTGTTACTATGTACTGGGCCTTTGGCTCACTTTTGCTACTTTTCAAGTGATGGTGATTGCTTTGATGATTTGGGTTATGGGAGTGATTGAGAGAAATTCCTGATGATTGGGACGGAGAGGAGCCCGGGTTTTGCTTATGGCTTTTCAACAAAGTTTTTGTTTAAGATGTTTTGTTAAAGAAATTGTATTTTGTATTTTGTTAGAAGGCTTGTTAGTTAAGCCTTATGTTGAAAATTTCAAGTTTATTTTCTTTGTTAGTTTAAGACAATATGTAAGTTTTGTTATGTTACCTATTAGACACAAAGTTTGTAAATATTTTCTTATAAATGTTTTATATCTGTATAGATTACTCATGTGAGTAATCTTTTTGTGAAAAGCCTTTATATGAAGTTTTAATGGTTTTAAGCAAACAATTCACATAAACAGTTAGATTTAAGACAACCTTACATATAATATGAAAATATTATATGTGGTTGGGGACTTGATTTACTTAATATTAGTATTAAGTGGGTCGGGTCTTTACAAATACATTGTTTCCAATGACACTTGTTAAAATGTAAATAGTTCCTTCACGTTAAATGGTTTAAAGGGAAATTGAATTGAAAGAAAGCTAGTGCTTTATTGAAGTGATAATGATGATTGCATTGGTTATCATAGACCTCAAAATATGATTTTATCGGAATAATTTTATGAGTTTATAATTTTATAAGATTCTTATGAAATAAAAGCTTATGATTTTAACTAAGTTTACATATAAATTTATGAGTTTATTGATTTTACTTATTTTAAATTAAAATAGGTAAAATTTACAAGAAGACTTACCAATTTTATATATAATGAAGAAAGATAAGTTGATTATTCTCTTTTAGTTCAATAATTTCTTTAAGATAAAACAAGAGGAAAGAACTTAATTTTCAATTCCACTTGGGTTTTTTTTATTTTTTTATGTACGTTATGTTATATTGTGGATTAAGTGCTATCATAAAAAGAGAACTTAATATTCTTTTTTTTTTTTACATTAATTATGTATTTCAAGTTTTTTTTATAATTACTATAAGCAAATCTATAGTTTATTAAAGTTATTTTGCAAAAATTATAAAAATTTACATTATCATGTTTAAATTCTACGTTCCAATTTTATATAAATTGCGAGTTTGATAAGCTTATTGGTTATTATGCAATAAAATATTTATGACCTTAATCTGCGTCCGCAAGACACCACTTCATTTATTAGATGAATATCATTTTCTATCAAAGTGTTCACAAGGGGTGCAAGTATGATATTTAATTTGACATGTTCATGTTTCTTACAAGTGGAATCGTCACATGATGTGATTTTTATACTTTAAAAATTTTAGGAAAAGGAATAACACATTAAATTCTTGGTAGTGAGCCAGTCTTGCCATAAAAACATATAATGTGTCAACATAATGGAAATGGGCATTTACATTTTTCCTTCCTTTGTTGTTTTTTATTATTTGGGTAAATTCTGTTTTTGATTTGGTGGTAAGCATGACTTGTAGGGAATATAAATTATCTATGATCTAGAACAAGAGCTACTTGACCCAGTTCCTTCGTGCTTCATCTCAAGTCTTGAGGTGATCGAAGTAAAGACCCACTTTTAAAAAAAAGAGCTTCCCTTTTTAAAAACCTTGCTCAATTATGCAATGGTTTTGGAGAAAGTTGTAATCATTCCCTATTTAAGTGCCTTTGCAAAGGATGATAAGACAAAGGAGAGCTTTTTAGGAGAATTTATGGATTTTCCTTATAGAACAAAAGAGTTGCAAAATCATTGTCGTCTAATTTTAGGATTGTCTCAAGCAAGGTCAACTTTGCAAATCTTGTCATTTTTTTCTATATGTAATCTTTCATCAATCCCATGTTTTACTTCTTGGTTCTCAATATTGAGTAGAAATTTCCATATTTCTAGTCCAATCTGTAGTTTTCAAGTGACTTGTTCTGAATATTATTGCAGCAAGTTGTAATAATGCTTGTGATAGCTTGAGATTCCACATGTGCACTTGATAATTTATTGTTATTCTTAATTCACATACCAAACCAATCATTTATGGCTTAATAACAATTCCCATTACATGATTTTAATTGATTAATATTGAATCAAATGGGCTTGTTTGCATTTTTTTTTCTATCAATATTATATTTGTGCTTGTTTTGTAATTAATTTTTATGAGGTTTGAAAAATAATCTTAATTCTATTTTTATTTTTATTTTTTTGCTTTCATAAAAGATTATCTTGATCGTATTTTTATCTGTTTTGCTTTCATAATTATGATGAAGGATGTAAGTGGACTATGAGAAATGAGATACATGACTTCACGTGTTTTTAAGTTAAAAATTTAAAAAAAATATATACTTATAAATTGGAAAAAAAAATTAATTGGAAACTTTGTTGAAATGTATAAATTGAAGAATAGACAAATCCAAATTTTAAAAAATTTGTTAAAAATTGAATTTTAAAAGATGGATATATATGTACTTATATATATTTTATTAATTTCTAATAAATACACAATTTGAGCCAAAGCAAAGATAAAAAAAAAAAGAGAAAAAAAAATGCTAATCAAACAGAAATAAATTGGGCTTTGTTTATTTTAAAAAGGTGATAGGAACCAAATCTAAATAAAAAATAAAAAAGACAAAATATAGTTAGGAAAAAGAAAAAAAAAAAGCTATATACACAAGATATCAAGATCCATGCAAACCTTGAACTACGACCACAAATGAGCTGAGCTCATTTAAAATTTAGTAAGCTCGAGCCAAGCTTTCTATAAAGCCTAAAACTGAGGCTCAAGCTCGGCTGGTTTAATTAAACAAGCCTAAGCTTGAGCTTGAGCTTGGCTCACTTATAAAATAAACTCAAGTTGAGCCGAGTTTTTTTATCAATTCTAATGAACTTTTATCAAGCCTAAAATTTAAGTTCGAGTTTGAATGATTTAGATAGCTCATATTTTATTTTTTTAAACCTAAAATATAATATAAATATATATATAAGTGTTACTATAATATACAATTATTAAATAGAAATTGGTTTTTAATTTTTTATTATGTAGTTATAGATAATGTATCATGCATAAAAAAATTCATAAATCAACTAATGAGATTATTAACAAGCCTAGTCACATATCCGTTCATGAACATAAATAAGCTTATGCATAAGCCGACTCGCAAGTTTAAATCAAAGCTTGAGTTCTGCTTGTTTAGATAAACAAGCAGAGCCTGAATTGAGTCGAACTTGAGTAGCTCGTGAGTAGTTTGGCTCGTTTTCAACACTAATTCTGGCTGACTTTAAAAGATTAAAAGTTAATATACATATTGATTATTATATTTATGGCACGTTTGATAGGTAAGAATGGAATCATGATTCCAGCTTCTATTCTCTTTTCAAATGTTTAGAAGTGTTTTTAGAAGCCGGAATCACAATTCCTTAAAATTGACGATTACGGCTTTGAAGGGAAATTGATTTCAATTTTGAGAAGGTGGAATCACAATTTCATTCTACTCTGATTAATTATATGTAACATAATTACTATTTTATCGTATTATGTATTCATATTTTGCATTTATTGCTAAAAATATTCTTAATAATTACACTTTAAGCTGTTTCATTCTATGTAATCATCCTAACGTAGGAAGGGATTTTTCATTCCAAACTCATTCCATTCCAATCCAATCAATTCCATTCAAAATCATTCCTACGTGCCAAACATGACATTAGATCATATGGTCAATTTAGATTAGGCTCTATTTGTTTTATCTACCCATTTTGATCATCAATAAATAAATATAGATATAAAATAAATATTTTTATCTATAAACAGAATCTAGATAAGGTATATATAAGAATATAAGATATAAATGAAAATCAATATCCAAAAAAACCAAGGTATAAATTGGAGTTATATTAGATCCCACCTCCCTTGCAAAGCAAGGCACGTGTCTATCCCCTCTGTACCCTCTTCCGAACAATAATCCCGAATTCCGCAGTAAAATCAGGCTATATATTTCTTTGGGAAACACCGGTACGTCTCTCTTCCTCTTAAAATCCTTATACTTTGTTTATTATTGCTTTCGCGTTTTTTCATCTGCCCTCGTCGTTATTTCGTAAAACTTAGCCAATATATATAGACAAACACACACGCAGAAACATAGGATTATACTGGTGATAATGATATCATATCTATAAGTTGTATTAAATATTAATTTGCATATCAGTATCCCAGAAATTATCAAGGTGAAATTGTAATACAATCTAGAAAGCCTTATTTTTCAATTAATTGCAGCATATATCTATCCGGATTGTGCTATTCCCAAAGAAGGTTTTTTAAGGATTCTGTTGATAGAGTCCCTTGTCAACAGAGTCAGTCCCTTCCCCATGATGTTTTAAAGAATGCACTCTTGATCCGGGTACTGTTGAGGGATCCGAAACCTTTTCGCTGTCTCACAGTCTCTAGACGTGTGACACTCTTGTGAAACTAAATCTTGGGTTTACACATACCACTACTGTTAATCTTGCTTCCGATATTCCTCTTCAATATCTTCCAAATCTCAAAGTCTTGTTCTCAACAATATTAGATTTACAAACGAGTGCTCAATCCGACAGCTTTTTTCTAGCCGAGCACTTGAGAGATTACATGTGAAACATTTTAACTTGGAAAAGATTCCAGCTCTACGCGTTTCTGCTCCAAAAGATTTCGGCTCTAGTCGTTTTTGCTCCAAAATATAGTCAATATGAGATAAATGGTTTAAAATGAGCCAAGATAATAAAAATAGGTCCAATTTGACCTCTTGAAATTGACTTAGAAATGAATTTAAGTTTCAATTAGCTAATATCAATAATTTTGGGCTTTAATAATTAGTTATGGGCATAAACACTAAAATATGATGCAATTTGATTAAATACCTACAAATGGACTTAATTAAATAAAAATGGTTTAAGAACACAACGCTAGGGCCAATAACATAATTTCTAGCCAACTAGGCCTATTTACACTAAATAGGCTAAAACAAAATCCTAACAAATCTTCCCTAGCAATTTAGAGCCTAAACTTTCAAAATATAGATAAATACCTAACTTTAAGCTCTATGGGCTTAAATTCCATAATACGGGCCCAATACCTTTATTGATTCCAATTGGGCCTATTCTTGAAATATTTAAGTCCATTATCGATTCTAGGTATTAAAACAGCTAATTGGGCTCAAATGCCATGAAATATGCTTAATAGGCCTATATAAGATATTAGAAGGCCCAATAGTTTAATTAGAGTCTAAATTAAATTCCACTTAGGCTTGAACATAATTCTTAAGTCCAATTACCAATATTACTCTAATTGGACCTAAATTCAAAATAAAGCCTAATTTCATCTAATTTAACATTTATATTCCTTAATGGGCTCAATTCCTAAACTCTAAAGCCTATTATTCTACAAAGTTAAACACTTAGAGAATTTCTCATTTGGCCTAATCTAGGATCCCTCAAGGCCCAATACATCTAAGTAATAAATTCGATTTCCAAATTCTATGGGCTTAGTCCAAATTATCTAAGCCTGACTATCCTATTTAGACCTAACTCAATATAAACCAAGGCCTCACATTAAATTGATTGATCAATATGACTTGAATCATTTGTTTGTATACTCAATACTTATACAAATTAACCTTTCTTGACAGATATTCAATCAACCTATCGTCTTACTTGTGAATCTCTACCGTCTACTGTTTTAATATCAGGTGCGCAGTAACATGTATGTTGTTTACCTATGGTAAGCATTCTCAAATGGACTTAACTTAAAGACGGCCTAATAATTGAACGTACTAATTGCACATGTGTCATTTAATCTAGGTCGAAGAGTGACAACCTTGTTAGAAAAATGCCAGCACAATAGTTAGATGCTTAAGCCACCGATGGTGGCTCAGCAGGTAGCTAATAGGGTAAATGATATCGGGATAACGTCCATTTATGTTCGATGAGAAGTAGTATATATAGTTCACGACTATGGGTGCCAATTGAGCTACATATCACTATGGACTGAAATAATATAGATGCATAATGACAGTGAACCTTAAATGAGGCTACTACATAGAATATTCCTCTAGGTTAAGGAATTCGGCCTGCCTTAATCAATTTCCAGAGCAGTTGCTGCTACTCAGAACCCCCAAATCCCCATGGTTTGTTACCGGAAGTGTGAGTGCTCTTGTGTTGTTTGAATTGCCTTAAATAATAAACATGAAATGTTGGTTATTGCATTGCATATAGTTTAGGCGTATATGTCATATCACATGTGGTTGGATTACTGCGTACTAGACTTCGGCTCACATTTGTTATTTTTCAGGTACTGATGGTTCTAATAACGAGCATTATGATGACATAGGGTATGGGACCGACTTTAAGGAGCTGTTGGATAAGCTTAATGATTAGGATTATAGTTTACATCTTGATTTTATTTGGACTTTCATCTTCAAACTTTATATTGTCTTTTGGGCATAGCTAAGAGCCCTTGATCTGTATTAGAACTTTTAGTGTTTTCCATATACTTTCTTTATAGTTGATATCTCCTTTGGATATTTGAGGAGACTTTTGAGACTCATGTTATCAGATGTTATCAGATATTATCTTTTATGATTAGCTTACTCATGAGAGTAATATTTTATTAGATATCTTGTAAAATCTACATTTTCCATGGCATCATTCGAAGTTTTCAAAACTAAATAAATTATTTCTAAATATAAAATTGGCTAGCAAACAAATCAGATAAAATAGGCTTTTGGGTTTGCCTTTGCGTATGATGCTCCATCTTTATACGTGGCAAAACTGGACATGCATTGACTCTAGTTGGGGCGTGACAATAACTATGGAGAATCCTAAATGTTGAAAATATCAATTCTTCATTTACTTTTTTTTTCAATCATGTCTATATTAACATTTTTAAAGAACATCGTAACTCCTTACTTTTAGTGTGGAAGTAGAATAAAAAAGAGCCATATTAAGTAAATTTTTTTGGTATACATAGGTGATTATATAGATTTTGAAGAATTACCGAAAGGATATTTCAATGAGTGAGAAATGAACTAGTGAAAACTTAAGGACTTATAGAGTAAGAATGTTATGTTACACGCCTTACGTATCTTGTCTATACGTGGTGGTTGTCATGATTCCGACTAGCCCACCCTTGGGGTATGACATTCAAAATTCAAGTATATAATGCCATATTTTGTTAAAGTTTAGGTATAATTCGCATTATTAATATTTTTTTTCTTTTTTCACTACTATATTTTTTGCTTAAAATTACTATTTACTACAATATTTAGGGAAGAGGGAAATCGAACCCTGGTCAATTTTATTGCGAAATTAATGTTCTTTTCGCGCTATTTCAAGTGACTTAGCTTACTAGTTTGCTTATTGGAGTGGTTCTTTGATACTTGGAGGAATCAGGTAAGATTATCCAACTCTTTTTTGCATTTCTTTATGTTACGAGTGAGCAGATTTAATATGGGTAAAGTATCTAGTCTTGCACGTGCTTTCTACAATATGTATTAAGTACTAAATTTTGTTTCTAGAATATACTCTATAGCACCTTGTAGCTACATTATGTCTCATACCATGTAAAACCTAAATTGCACAGGGCATCTCGTTAGGCTTAAATTTTTTTTTTCATAAAGCTTGTAATTTTTTTCTTTCTCAAATTTTAAGTTTATATTATTGTATATGGTGTAATATAATTTGAAAAAAAAATATTTATCTTCATACATTCATTATTCACTAGAAATAATTTGTGTAAAAAAATATAAAAGTAACTTTTAGATATCGCAACTTTTGCAATAACCAAAAATTGTTTATTTATGAAATTTGAAATTGTTGTATATTAATAGGGCAAGTAACATCATCATCCATAGGATAAAAAGTCAAGGACACCAAATAAAGTGGTTCCTTAATTAAAAACCCAACCTAAACAATCTTACATTATCAACCATGGATTTCTAAGCTTTTTGATGCAAACATTGAGAATGATACCACTAGAAAGGTGAAATTTAAAGATAAGGATAATGAGTTTCTAGATCATCCTCAAGAGGGAGATGAAGAGATGCTTTTTGAAGGATCTTTTGACTCGTTGGAGAATATCGGGGATAAGAATGACAAGATTATCAGTGGTGATAATGTTAACATCGGTGGAGACGATGTGGGTGTGATTAAACTCTCATACAAAGAGAGTTTGATTGGTGAGAAAAATAAGAGTGATAGCAAGGAAGTGGATGTTATAGAGGGTGATTTCCAGATTATTGTTGATGATTAAGGGTGTAAGCCCCGGAAAATTCCAGTAAATAATTTCAAGATGAACTTCGAAAATAAACCCTAAAAATCACTCCAAATTAAAACCGAATTTCGATAAGTCCTAATTCATAAACGAATTCAGAAACTTCTTAATCTTGAGAAATGAAAATCTTTAAACAATAAAATAAGAACTCAATGGTCTTCAAATTCAAAACCACGACGTACGAAAAATTCCGTATTTAACTCCGACTTATAAAAACGGGTAATAGAAAGCTCAAAAACAAATTATTAAAAAAAAAAAAAAAAAAAAGCAAATAACGATTGACTTTCGAAAATATAACTCAATTCAAGAATTCCAAAAACATTAAGATATTAAATACTTACAAAAATAAAATTTAAAATAAATTTCTCAAATTAAATATGTTGTATAAACATAAATATCAGTTTCCAAATTGGCAAAGGTCTAAACCGGAAAATCACCCGTAAACCCTAAGCGGAACACAATAGCTTAAGTCCGGCAATCTAGCGCCCCTAACTCTAGAGGCCGAGATGTAGTTTAAATATATAGAATAGCTCATAGTAATATAAGTTTGTTTAAAAATATCAGATTGGTAAATTTTTGATCTATTTCGAACCCGTTCGGATACAGACTTCGAAAAGCGTGTCCTGAGGCTCGAGATATCAAAAATATACCAATAGTACCGTTAGACTCGTAATTTCATAAGATTTCTAAATATATCAGTTTATAATTTTTCGGGTTATAAAAGTTACAGTTATAACCTTTTTATCGTGTTTCCATTATTACCGGTAATTGAGTCGTCTTTGGCACTATTCATTTTTTATTTCATTACAAAATTTTATTATTCTTATAAAGCCTTATATTTTGAGATGAATATTTTATATGTTATAGAAAATTTTGTTTTTCCAAAAATTAGTTCGTTTCGGGTCTTTACGGGATCAGATTCTGTTTAAGATCCGATACTAAAAATAAAATAAATTAATTTAATAATTTGAAAATATTTGAAATATATTTATATTTTCATAAAAT
The DNA here is from genome assembly GCA_024138025.1 of Combretum micranthum. Taxonomy (NCBI): domain Eukaryota; kingdom Viridiplantae; phylum Streptophyta; class Magnoliopsida; order Myrtales; family Combretaceae; genus Combretum; species Combretum micranthum. The sequence continues at coordinate 5,347 of JAMXBD010002691.1, read as the reverse complement.
AATTTTTTAGAATTTTTCGGGTTATAAAAATATTAATTATAGCCCATAATCGCGTATTTTGATCATACCGGTAACATATTTGTTAAAATACTAAAATAATTCAAATAATTATTTAATTTAATTATGAAAAATCTGCTACAAATATTTGAATAAATTTTCTAATTTTATTTTATTTTAATTTATTTTATTAATAAAGTACTTTTACAACCCATACCTTCAAGTACACCTTACACATATCACTTCCTTTTCACTTCAATCTTTCTACACATAATCCCACAAATTCATGGCAGATTTTTGACCCTATTTATGGCTGCCATTGTCCTTTATCCACTCATATTTTGACTAAAATTAATTATATTTCAATCCTTTTTCAAAAAGTTACATTACACATTAATTATACAATTAATTTTGAGTCAAATTCAACAAAATCTCTCTCTCTCCTCCCTCTTTTCACGTGGACAGCAGCCCCTCCCAATTTGCTGCCTTGTTTTATTTTTTTTTCTCCCTTTCATTCATTTAATACACTCATTTTCTCTCTCCCTTTCATTTACTCATTTTCCTTTTTCATTCTTTAGCTTTTCTCTCTCTTTTTCCTCTCTTTTCTTCTTCTTCTTGTTCATGTTTCTCCAACAAACAAGCTGCCCCCACATCTTCCATGGCTTCCACACTTCATTTTTAAAGATTTTCTAAGCAAATCTTCATCCTAAAGCTCCATAGGTGATATAGGTAAAGTATAATGAAGGTTTCATGCATCAAATGAACTTCCATAAGCTTAAAAGCTTAGGATGATGATGCCAAAAATGAAATCTTTCTCTTCTCCACTTTTATTACCTTGTATTATAATTATTTTCTTGTTTAAAGTTATTATATTTTGTAGATCTAACTTTTTATGGCTTTGATTTTTGTTTATGCCATAGATCTTGTTATTTAAGTTGTTATTTTTGTTATTCCTTATGATTTATGCATAGATCTAGCATCACATGTCTATCTTAGTGATTCATGCATGTAAAACTAGTTTAGAATACTAGATCTAAAGTTTTGAGTTCATAGATGCATTAGATCTTTGTTTATGTTCATGAACAACTTGCTATAGCTTGATGATGGTAGGAAAGTTGTAGGAAACCCAAGATCTATTTTGTTTTCAACAAAAATCAACTTTGAAAATTCGGATGAAAATGGACTCATAGTTAGAAAAGTGGTTTTTCAACTTCAAAATGTATATTTTTCATTTAAAATGAAGGGCTTAGGGTATAGATACCATAAATGAAAGATTTTGATAAGTGAAGTTTAGATCCATGATGTTTATAGCTTATTACCATGCATTTGTTTTATGTTTATGTTCATATTAAGTATAGATCTTAGTTATGAACTCAAACAAAATTGTGAAATTCGTATTTTGGCAAGACCCATATTTAAAAACCTTTTCAAGTGTCAAAATGTAATTTTTACATAAGAAAATGAAGGCTTAATATATATATAGCATCAAGACTTCATTTTATATGGTTCAAAGATAATTTTCAAAGATTAAATTTCAAAACAAAGTTCTATTCTCGGATTTTGGCCAAGGCCTAGTGTAAAAACATGTTTTCCAACTCAAAAATAAGTTTTTATTCAAGAAATGAAGGCTCTTAAGATGTGATATGTAAGGAATGGATTTTCATAAGTTTAGATAGGTTTTATCAAAAGATATGTCCAAAAATGAATTTTGTAAATTCGGATCCCAACCAAGACCAAATTTTAAAACCCATTTATCAACATCAAAACTCATGTTTTATGTGAAAAATGAAGTATATAGATAATAGATCATTATAGTGATTTTTATGAGTTGAAATGAGTTTTGATGAGATTAAAGTGTAAAACAAGAAGTAGAAGCAAGATGGAAAATTTTAAGTTAGTAGTCAATTTGTGAAATTCGTAATTTTGAATGAAGGCCATAAGAACACCTAGTATTCAAGCTCAAAATGGATGTTTTATGTGTTAAATGAAGTCCTTAAGTAATTGATATAGTGAAGCTTTAAATTTTAATGCATTAAACAAGTTTTTCCCAAAGGAATCATGCAAAAAGTGGATTTTCTAAAATTCGGATTTTTGAGTAAATCATATTGGAAAACATATTTGCAAAGTGTAAAATGCAAATTTTTGTGTAAGAATGAAGCCCTTAGTAGTTATATATGGTTGAGCCTTAAATTTCTAAGTATCAAATGATTTTTTTTTTACTTAAAGGAATCACTCAAAAACTAATTTTTGTAAAATTCGGATTTTTGAATCAACCCCACTTGAAAACATGTTTACAAAGTGCAAAATGGAAATTTTTATGAAGAAATGAAAGTCATAAGTAATAGATATAATGAAGACTCAATTTTAACAAAAATAATTATATTTTCTTAAGTAATAAATCAAAACAAATGGAAATAATCAAAGTTAGAAAACTAGATTTTTCATAAGTAGTTGTTATTATGGTCTTGCAAGATAAAAAGTTATAAAATTTCCTTTTAGCAAAAATCATCAAGATCATGCATACATTAAACTCATCTCATGTCATTCATGTTAGGAAATCATTCATATTGCATGTATAGCTAATCTACATAGTAGAAACATTACAAACATTTACAAAACTATTTTTCGGAATCGGAAACCGTTACTGATCAGATCTGATCCCTCTGTTCCGAGACCTAAATGTTTTCAAAACTTAAAAATAATATTAGAAATAGATAGATCTTTCGAAGTAGATAGAAATCGATATATAATTTGCGAGATTCCGAGTTAAAATGACCAAGTTATGGCCGTTTTAAGTTGGAATTCCCGCTTAGGACGAGAATTACGAATTTGATAGATTGTGTGAGATAGCTTGGACTAGTTAAGTGATGAAATACTTATTAGGGTATTTCTTCCTTTTTAGGTGACCCGATATCGACGATTCCCTACCACCGGATTACTTATACTAAGAGACCGGTGATCCAATGGCCGTGAGTATTACTTCCGATTTCATTTTTGTATGTGATTGTAATAATAGTTGCACTAGATATTTGGTAAAGATAAAATGTATATGCATGATGGGGACGAGAAATGTATGCTTGTTGTTGATATGAGAAATGGAATGTAAGAATATCGAAGCCGAGTGATTAACTATTGCTGTATAGATGAATTAGAATTGATTGTCTGCGATTATTGACTGATCACTTAAAAGAATTGGTATAATTGATTATTCGAATTGAAGATGAAATTGAACTCATTCATACACGATGGGGATGAGCATTAGCATTTGTCGGTTTATCGTTGTACCTTAAACGATTTTATAGTTCATAGTTGTCCGTAAGCTGAAACGGTCTTCGTACCGCAGGATTCGTTAATCTGCTAACCCGGGATGGAGGGCGTAAGTCCATCCACATATGATTTCCGGCAGGTCATATGTTTGTTGAATTCACGAGTTTGATGCATATCACTTGTCTGACTAATCACTTGATTGTATGACGTGTTATAAATGTAATCTGGAAGTTTTCACTCACTAAGCTAGTGTAGCTTATACCCATAGTTGTTTAAATGAACAGGTTATCTCAAGAATGCAAGTGGGGACTGAATTGGTTGAGCCGGATGACTCCGGGTTCCGGCAAGAGACATAGAATGTTGAAGTTATTAGCTAGGTTTTCCTATTTGCCTTGTAATAGTTTATGTAGTAGAATCTTTTGATGAATTGTAATTGAAGTTAATGAGTTGTATTTTGAAGAATAGTGAATTGAATTTCCTTTACATTGTTCTCAAGTTGTATCAACATAAAATGCATTACTCCGATGAGTCTCCTCCATGTGTTAGACGCCTTGTACATAGTATGGAAGCCTTCGCGTGACTGAGGTGGTCATTCTTAGGCTTTAATATTGTGTACGGCGGACTGCCACGTTTAGGGTACCCTTCGGGCGTGACAAAGGGCCATAAATTGGGTTATCATCTAGATTACATGAAATTCTAGAAAAACCACAGAAGTAGGCGATTATTGTGAAGCTCAAGGGTCGTACAATTGGATATAAAAATTTATGCAATCGCATTCAGCAGTTATAGCGTCCAACGGGAGATTTTAAGGTTATAGAACTTGATAATCAATTTTTTTCTTGTTCAATTGGCAAATGGTACGAATATTATACGGGCTCTGATAGATGGACCTTGGGTTATCATTAGGCATTGTTTTCTGTCTAGCAGTGGTATCCGTCCTTTTGAGCATCGACAACTATTGTGTCTCAAGTGGCATTTTAGGTGAGGTTTCTAGATATGCCTATGCAATATTATTATGAGGTATTTTAACCAAAATTGGTAATATTATTGGTACAACCTTGAAAGTGGATTATAACACTACTTCTATGCAAAGGAGCAAGTTTGCAAACGTTGTAATCCAGGAAGATTTGTCAAAACCTTTGGTGCCTAAATGTCAAATGGATGGCCTTTGGCAAACAATTAAGTATGAAGGTGTCCTTCACATTTCTTTTAGTTTTAGGTGTGCAGGTGATAATTCAGTGGCCTGTCCAAAGAAAAATAGAAAGGAAAATGTGTCAGATGCAGTTAGGGTGCAAGATGCCCCAAATGATTTAGCTTTGTCAAAAGTGGTGCTTAGAGATTCTCTATTCGGCCCATGGATGTTAGCTCTAAGACAGAATAGAAGGAATGCAAAAAAGGAAAGCACAAATTCAACTAATCAAGCAAGATCTGACAATGCCAAAAATCTTGGTTCTTGATTCAATATTTTGAAAGATTTAAGGGATTCCCTGGATATAGAAGTTAATGATAATCCCTTATTCAATGAGGATTCTAATTTTCTAGCCAAGCAAGGAGAGTTTTTGGCAGGTCAACTTCCACAACTATATGTAGAGATAAGGGAAAGCAATGACCGGAGGGAATTCAGCAAGAAGTAGCAACACAGTTAGTTTTCCAAGTGCAACCTAATGCTAAAGTCTCTAATAATAATCAACCCTCTAAGGTTCATAATGTAGGTTCATCTCATTTGAGAAGGGCTTTGAGAGAATTTTCTAACAAAAGGTTGGATACTAACAAATCTCTAAGCTTCGGCCTAACTAAAGAGAATTCCTCCATTGATTTTTCAACTCTCAATCAACCCATTAATACTTTTTCTAGTTAGAAACCACCTTATATGGGCGAAAAGAGGAGTAGAATTACTGAACCTAAGGGAAATCATGATGTTACTCTTTTCGAAGAATTTTTTGTTCTCATCTTAGTTTAGGACAAAACCCACTTATGTGGAAGAAAAAGAAGTTGATTTGCCTAAAGTTTAGAATGGGAATCCCTTTGAAGATTCCAATTACATAGGTCTAGCTTTGGAGATATTTGCATCTTTCTTTGCTAT